>CM029536.1:7792548-7903692 GCA_017141395.1 Laodelphax striatellus
GTAGAGTTAGTATGCTAGTTACTCTACCACTAACTTTACTAATGAAAACCAGGCTTAAGGGAAGGGAGCGGAATACCAAACAAAACTAAAAACCATGAGCAACAAGTGCAATCTATGATACTTGTAATCAAAGTGACTTACTCTGCTACTATACTTGGCATTCGGATACGCCTGCCGTGTTAGCTCATACTTTGGAGGTGCACGGCATAGATGGGACGTCAACGTGCAACGCGGTGCAGCCGGACGAATTCACAATCATCTACCATTTGTAAAATCATGGCACGACTTATATTATGTTGAATCCAAACTTCGATCACCTGAACTCTGGAAGTTTTCTGAGGGGAATTAGAGAATTAATTAATGAAATAAGGAATTAATTAATGTTTCTTGAACGCTATACATAAGAAAGAAGAATAGTTATAATTTCAATATTTATTTTTCCACAGAGAGGCTAAGGATACGAGTGATTCCAACCATAGCACTGGTGAAGGATAGTAAAACAAAGGACTTTGTTGTGGGGTTCACCGAACTGGGCAACTGCGATGATTTCACGACAGAAATGCTTGAATGGCGTATAGCTCAGAGCGGTGCCATTGAATACAGCGGTGACTTACTCAATCCTCCAGATGTGAGGAAAGCTGAAAAGAAAAACCTGCTGCAGAAGAAAACCATACGTGGAAGAAACGATGACGACTCTGATGATTCCGATTTGGATTTCTAAATATTAATTCTATATCATTTGTTTAAAAAATCTGCAACTATAATACTTACAAATTTATATTGAAGCTTTAATAACACTCACTATCACAGACTCATATTTCGCTAGGTATTCTGAAAAATTGTATATTAAAAAATTCCAAGCATTCTTGATTACCATTCCTTTGCAATAGGAAAAATAATGTTGTAATTGTTATTTGTATTATTTTTACTAATTTTTCTATAATAAAATACTAAGCACATAAAATTTAGTTGCTTTATCGATTTCATCATTCTGTTATATATTTATATATATTATACGGTGTTTTCTATTAGCTTGTAGAACACCGTAATGGTACTGGAGTCACTATTTCTTTGAGGGCACACTGTTATTAATTATAATCAGCTTCTTTTAATTTGACGCTTGGCATTAGATAGATAGTTTGAGAAATATTATTTCTTTGCCATCGTACTCAATGGTCATCAGCAACGTCAAAAAATAATATATCTATCTAATGCCAAGCGTCAAATTAAATGAATCTGATTATAATTAATTTGTATTGGTGTATTAGATTTTATGATTAAGGTTAATGATCAACCATTATTATGATCCACCAACAATATCAGTACCAGTCTAGATGAGTATTAAGTTCAGAAAATCTCTTATTGATAATTGAATATGAATGGAAATTTATCTTTGTAGTTACAGTATGTCTTAAATTACGGCAATACGTTTTTCGTCTGACCAATAAGCGCTCCCTTATTTATATCAGTTTTAAGATAGATGAACTAAGGAAATAGTTAGAAAATATTGATAAAAACTCTGAAGAAATTGCTCTTTCAATGTGCATTGGAGATTGGGACAATTGCAGAAATACGTTGGCAGTTTCAAAAAAATTTGGTTCAGAGTTTCAACTTTCTCAATCATAGTTTATAATTGATTATGTTTAATTTATTATTATGTAGAATAATTATTACTATTTATCGCTCATAGTACAGTATACAGTTCAGTCTTCAATCACATTAATCATTCACTCATTTTTTGCGATACAAATAAACAACTTCGCCCTTGCTCCAATAAACTTTTGCGTTCAACATTTCATTAATCTTCAATTATGAAACAAACAATTCTATTTGGTTACTCAAATAATCTGTTTTCACCATTCTCTCTCGAGCAGTGCGTAGAAAGAGTAAAATACTGTGGCAGCTCATGATGTGATAACAACAGTATAAACAATGCAGAGCACTAGTTTGTTATCACGTGACTTTGGAAACAAGGCCAGGGTCAATAAAACTGCAAAACTATGAACGCTTATTGAAAAGACCAGCATAATAATTGTGTTTCTATGTCAATTTTTGCTCATTAACTTCAATTACTGGCAATTGGGGCTTGCTTTCTCTGTGTTGTCAGCATTTGGAAGCTTGTTCCTTAATCTTGATTTGTCCTTGTTTTTGTTTAGTAAAGCAGTCATCAAACCTTTGAGGGTTTTTAGTGGTTTAGAACCATAAAAATTCAAGCTCTTGATAATTTCATGTGGTATAGTTTAGTCCACTGTGTAGTGTTCTGAAGATGCATAACAATACGACTTCTATTGATATGAATGGATTAAAAAATGTCAAATTCCACAGATGAATTTGTGAAATTTGTCAAATCAACATGAATTTATTCCATGCATTCAGTACATTTTTGAAACTTTACTTCGGAACATCTCTGACTAGTTTTTCTATTTTAATATTATCTTTGAATCTTCATTTCACTACATTTCAGACTAGTTTTCCCATTTTGTATTTCCCAAAGTATTTTCCCATCGAGCTATATACAAAAATGAAACAAAATTACATAAAACTTGAAATGTTTTAATATTGCTTTACTTATTCCCCATTTTCAGATGCATTTGGTTCAATATTTAATTGTACACTATTTATTATTATTGATCAATAATTTACAATAATAATTAATCAATAATTTAATCACTATTGATCAATCAATTTTACATAATTATTTAATGTATTAATAGATTCACTTCTTTTACTACTTTAGAAGGCTTTATTCTCCAGCCTTACTTCTAAGTTTCTCAATTCCTTTAAAAATCTTTAGTTTCTTAATTTTTCCACAAGAATTCTCCGATTTTTCAAGAATTACTACCTCATTCATCAGTTTTTTCTACACTGATTCATCGATTGTTTGTTGTGGTGTTTTTCTATAAATTCAAATCGATCCTATTAGAGCGCAAGAAATTGATGTAGATCAATGCAAGTATTCACGCAGCAACGGAAGCCGCAAGGCGTTGCTTGGTGACGTCACAGTGTGACGTGGCGACGGTTTCCATAGAAGCAGCAACAGCTGGCAGACTCGCGCTGACCTAGCTCCAGAGCAGAGCCTTGACGCACTGCGGTCAAGTCAACGCTTACTCAAAGGATGCTCACTTAAAATTTGCAACAAGTTAATTCATATCAAATAATAATAATTATTTGATTGATCAATAATTATTGAATACAATTTAAAAAAGTGAATCATGCATTTGAAAACGGGAAAGAGTGAAAAATATTGATATCAAATAATTGAGGGAAATTGTTTGATCAAGTATAAGAATGAGCTATGCATCTGAAAATGGGGAGGGCAAAAAAATTATTGAGTTAAGTTAAATTGAATTATGATTGAGCTAAATTATTAGAGTTGTCAACAAAAAATTATTGAGTTGAATTATCAATTATTATGAGTTGCTATTCTGCTGAAAATGAGCAATACCAGCACGAAACAATATTGTCACGCTAATGACGATTCTTTCAACATTGTAATGTTTATGACAATAAATGATGATTGATTGATTAAAAACGTGAGTAATCTTTCATTATAAAGGTATATTTCTTTCAACTTGAGAAATTATTGATATCAAATGCGTAAAATTGTTTGATCAAGTGTTATAATGAACTATACCTATGAATAATGAAATATGTGGGAAAAGGTTGAAAATTATCGAAATAATTAATAATAGGTACCAACATTTTGAGTGTGATGCACAATTACTTTTGTTGAGAGTGATATGAATGAGTATAATTTGAGGGATAAAAGAGATCAATACATACAGTTGAAGCTGGTTTCCGAACAACCGGGAAGTGATTTATACACAATAAAAAATCGAAATGTTGCCACTCTTCCAAAATGTACCGATAGTTGAACATATTAATAATATTTCACTTTCAGTGAATCATATATCTTAATTTTTAAAGTATGATTCACATTTATTTGAATACATATTTTAATATTTTGTTATTTGAATTTCAAATGTTCAGGTTTACAGTCAGCAATGTTCCGTAGTTTGTTCGTTAGAAAATCCTATTTCTACAGAAATCTTCAGGTGGAGACTTCACTGTAGCCTAGGGTTACTGAAACAGCCAGAAATGACAGAGAAAATTCTTAACTAGTTGAATGAGTTCTCAATGGTTCGGATACTACCTTTAACTTTGGGTCTATCCTATCACCTTCTTTATTATTATCTCTCATTTTCTCCACAAGTTGAAAATGTAAAAAAAACAAGTCAAAAAAAGCATTTCAAAAAGAGATTTAAAACAAACACAGTTTCAAAACAATAACACATCAATTGAAAAATCTCATTAATAATAATTTACCTTATATAAAATAATAGTCCGCACTTTCCTCCCCAACAATACCTGAAGAAGTTTGAATAATTATCTAGTTTAATTAAAGAGGTATAAATGATAATTAGTGATTGCTGAAAGTGATCTGATGTATTGTTTTTGTCCCTTTTGTTTGTAACTATTTGGTCGTATAGTAGGGCGAATAATACCTGGAAGGGTGTCTGTATTATGTCTGCATATAGATACATGTGTTATATCTATATGCATGGGCCTATAATTACAAAGTGAATTATAGGCCTATGAACACACTGTGAATTCCTCCTAGACTATGAACTTGTCGCAGTTTATCAAATTTTTAAATCTCTGAATCCATAAGAAAATGCATACATAAAATTATAATAATGAATAATATAAGCTTTTATCGGTTTTTCTAATATTATTTCTATTATAGTTATTAAAATTGGATTCTATCTGATTTCAAGAATGAAATCTAAGATCTTAAAGGTACAGATATAGATTTTAAAGTTATGAAGAGAATAGATTATTTAGATTTTTAATAAATAACAAATGTAAAATAGAATAATATGCAACTTAATGGAATAGTATGGTTTACTCTAAGGACGACAATACTGTCAAGTTGATAAAATTTTACATTTCAAATTATGAAAAAATCACAAGTCAACTTCTATTAAACCACTACAGACTACAGGAATTGATTTAGGCCTACTTCTGTATTTAGATTAAAAAATTCAATACTTTTTGTCCAACTGCCTTTTCAATTGATAATTTAAGGTCAATATTCAATGTGCAAAAATTGAAAGCACGAAGATCTGTTGCATCCCTATTACTGTTATATAATATTCTCAATAATAATGTATTCATGCCAGATTTTATTACTTTGTTGCATTTTTATGTTCCGTCTAACAGACCATGAGTAAATATGCTGTTTCAGATCCCTTTTATCAGGAACACCCATCATTACAATTCTTACTTGCATAGAACATTACGATTATACAATAGACTCAACACGTTTATCGATCCTTTCTCTGACCATTTCCATAAATTTAGAAAATCATGTGAAATTTCGTATCGCTCATTAGATGACTAATTATTACTAAAAGTTCTATACTAAACTCCCTCTTTTTTTTTTCTTCTCACTCTTAAGTTGTTTCTTTTCATTTTTCCTTCAGATTTCATCTGAATTTTAGTTTTTTTTTTTTTACTTTCATTTATTTTTAGTTTAGTTTCGTCTCTTCTTATTTTAATTAATTCCAGTTTTGTAAAATTAATTTTTCTAGGTTAATCTTTCTAGGTTGACTTTCATTCTTGTTTTGTTATTGAATCTAGTGTATGTCAATAAGGCTCTTCATGGAGTTTTCTGTGAGCTTTTGTATGTGAATAAATGAATAAATAAAATAAAATAAATGTATAGATTTACGCTTTCAGTACGAATTCACTTGACTGTACAAAGAAAAACCTCCAACCAAAAATACAAACAAGAGAAAACTCAATATTTATGTCCATGACTGTAGAAAAACTGGGTTACTAGGTAAATCAATTGGTTAATGCAACGGGTGATTGTCGTATCCAAATGTGTTTCCTTTCTGCAGCACACGTAACACTATTACAACGTCAAGCGGTCTGCTGTTTCGCGATGATACGCGTGCAAATTTATTTAGTAGTGCCAAATACCGCGACTCATCAACACTTTATTAGGTGCACACGTTACTGATAATGAATATGTCGACAATTAGCCAGCGCTGTGGTTGCAGTTATGTTGCCAGAGTAGTTTCATCTTGTAACCGGTGCCACACCGCCGGCGAATACTTATGAATGTTGATTGTTTCTCACTTTAACCGTGGAGCCGTCCCTGTGATGGATAAGCGAGTTCAACATGACGAAGTGCCAATGCGAGAACAGTTCTGCATCATTGCCCGGTCCACCTCATAAGATAACCAATCAGAAAGGTGAGAAAATTTACCTTTCCCCAACAGAATTTTTATTTTGTCATCTGGTTACGGCACTTCATATTTTTCAATGTACGGTTTTACATTTTTAATGTGCAATTTCTTAATTTTTAATGTGCAATTTTTCAATTTTTAATGTGTAATTAATTTTCCAATTTTCAATGTGCAATTTTGCGATATTTAAAGTGACAGTGTTATTAACTTAATTGGTATTCTATTTGGTACCGTATTTAATTGTTATTTTCATTTAGTAATGTTACATTAATTTATCAAATAATTTTTATTCACAAAAATTGGCATCTTTGATTTATTTTCCAAATATTTTGCTCAGGTGATTTTTTGCATTATATATTTTTGTCATAGATGATGTAGACCATTAGATATTTTTCCCAATAGAAAAAATCTGAAGTAGAACTTAAATAAATCAGAATTTATTGAAAAATCACTCAAATTTGCAATTTATTACAGAGATAGAAATAAGTGTGCGGCACACCCTAAAATAGCTGAGTATTTGTGAAATTCTCCAGCAACAACAGAAGTTTTTCTAAATTCAGGGCTGGATTTAAACATTACCGACCCTAAGCACTATTCTGATGCCGCCCCTGTGAAACATCACTCAGAATAACTTATGTGCAAACAGGTGTTTTTTTAATAAAATACGGTACCTACTAACTCTAAGCTGAACATGAATGGATTTTATTGTATTAGAAAAACACTTGGGACAGATTTTTTGTAATATACAAATTTTGTGTTATCAACAGCATTTTTTCTAAGGATGATGCCCACATAATATCCCTAGATTGTGCGTGGGTAATGGGACGGATGCTGATGTGAAGTAGTGAAGAGATGAATAGGATGATGAGATGGTCTTCAGTCTCAGTAGATGGGTTCCGAACCACCCGGAAGTGATTTGGAAAGCTGATCAACTCTCCAAATTTGGATCAATGCTGATCAACGTTGGTTGAAGGTGCCGGTACTCAAGCGGCCACCCGTCCAAGGGGATTGTCAAACGCTCGTTACATGCTGTCAATCCTGGCTGCCTTAGAAGCAGTCAGTTGATTCATCTCTGATTCCCTTCCCTTAACCAACGCACAAGTCTTGGGATCACATGGGCATCACCCTCAGCAGAAAAATACTGTTATCACAAAATCTGGATTATACAAAAATTGTTCCAAGTTCGTTGTGAATGCAATATTTCAGAACAATTTCTTGTTATAGCTGATGCTGATGAATTTCACAAGCACTCAATTATTTTGGAGATGTGCCAGACACATATTTTTATCACTGTCACAAAAATGTCAATATTTGAATGATTTTTCAATTGATTCTGATTTATTCAAGTTCCACACTTCAGATTAGTTCTATTTGAAAATGATAATTCATACTCGCAGACGCAGTATATTCTGCTATAAAGAATATTGTAGTTTATAGGAGAGATACTCAATCTTGAACTATATTCAAAATCTACCAACTTACATGCTGTTAACTAGATTTTTTCTCAATAGATTCAACTTTTTTTATGTTCCTAAAATAATTGAAAGAAGTATTCTTTGATGTACCTACATACCTTAAGGTAATTCATTTTTGAAATTTACACAATAGATTATCTAGATGCATAAGAAAGGTAGAGATTTTTTATTAGTACCAGCTTTCAGCTTCCAACTGATATATTTATTCCAACTAAACAGTTTATTATTAGGAAGCAAGTGACTCATAAAATTTAAAAATAACACACTTCTCTCAATGTAGGATTCGGGGAGCACTGATATATCAATTAGCAATTGAGAAATCCAATGATTCAATTCAATAATAACAATTTAAGTATCTTACATACTAAATACCGTACAGGTTTTAATAAAAAACTAAAGCAAATCATTAATAGTCTGACCTAGACAGTGGCCTCCAGTCTAATCAATCAGCATTTAAAATCATTTTTCAACTGTTAACATTGAACTGGATACGTCAAGTTTGGGCACAGAGGAATTGGAATTCCATAGCCTTTTGATGTTATAAGTGTGGCAAGTCGAGTTAGTCGAGGGTCTACGACCTTTCAAATGTGGTTGTATTTTTGGCTTTTGTAGCGTTTAGTTGAGTAGCGTTGTTAGAATGGTCTCCTTGGCTGCTTATTAGCATCGATTTTTCAAACGAAAGCGTTACGGAATACTGTAGGCTTGCCTTCAGATTTTATAAATATTGTAGAGAGTAGAGTTGATTGCTTCCTGAACTTGATTACATGAGATTCAAAAATGGCCAGAACAAAAATATAGCTCGGTTTTGTACATTAAGCGGATTTATCACCTGTTATTCCCTATAAAGTGCACTATGTTTCTCATAAATTGCATTTCATAAAAATCAGAATGAGCATTAGTTCATTTCACGTAGAGTCCAATATCTCCCTCAAGATAGCCTACACGCCTACAGGAACTCCTTCCCTTTAATAATATCCAGTTATGTACTTTGAAAATCTATTCCCAGTGATTTGGAGGCGAATATAGGCTTCATGTCCATTCAATTATCCAAGCTCAAGCCCAGGAATCATTGGGAAATCACCCTCAACAACATTTTTTGAGAAAGACAAGTTAGTGGATTTCTCAATTTTCGAAAAATTAAGAGATAAAATTACAGTAGCCTAAGTATTACTCATGTAAATAGCAATAATTTTTTTCTCAATGAGTCATAATTTTATTAGCTCTAGATTCCCCAAAGTTTTCATTTGGAATTTCCATGACAGTGCATCAAGTTAATATAGGTAGCGTACTTGATAATGCTCCCGAATCAATAAATCTCTTGATCCTTTCTACCTACTGTATTGATAATTCAATAGTTTTCATCTCTATCAACTATATTATCAACTATCGTTTATTATAGCTCGATAATTAGTCTATTAAAGTTTTTCTCTCCACATCTTTTAAGAGACTTCCTTTTGTAAGATTACTATTGAAACCGGGATTATCCTTAACATTTTGCATTGATTGAATCATATTTGAATTTTGTCTCCTATTAGAAACTCTCCAATTCACTGTTATCACTTGAGAATGCTTTTGTATCGTAATTCAAAATAGTACCTACTACTATTACAATCAATCAATCACACATTAAATCTATCATTACCAGAGTTCACTAATAATTGAAAAGCTCTTTATCAATTCTCTGACCTACCTGAAGGCTTTATTCAATGTGAGACCTACCTGGAAGTTCCAAATCTCATTCATAAGTAGGTCCCCTATATAAAACTTAACTAGCACATCTCTATTATTAACTACGAGTATATTACGCTCAACCAACAATACTCTTTATATTCAATTACTCACATGATTTATCACCTCCGAGAGCTGATGTGGAGTGCACGTTATTCAATCATTATTATTCCTATCAATCAATCTATTTCTCATCCATCTTTGGGTGAAGGATGTGTTCACAGCCCATGTATCAAGCAAACTCTACTGAACAGACATTTCCAAACGGGTGAAGTGGAAAATCCATTTCACGCTCGCATTGTGTATTGAGAGCCGGGCTTGGGGTGAGTTCGCGACACATCAATAGCTTGAAAGACGATAGAGTTGGCACCGTGTTGTCTCTTTTGATACACACTGATAAAAGTTGATACTGGGTCAAGGTCACGTAACACCAGTTTTTTCAGGCCTACTACAGTGGCCAATTTGGAACCATCCGTGAAAATACGTGTTAAAAATGGGCCTTGTGATCACATCGTACATCATCTAGTTACCTGTCACAACGAACGAGATATAAAGCAGTTGAATAGAATTTACTATACAATAAAATTTGGTAGAAAAGAACACACTATTTGACCTATAAATCGAGATAAAATACAATTATAAATTGAGATAAATACAATTTGATTAATCAAGTTGTGATACACAAGCCTAGACCATAATGACGTATCATAAAATTTCAAGTTTCATCAACAAAGAAATTGTCAAATGGAATTAACTGAAAAGAAATTGACTGAATTAAATTTATTTCCAAAAAAGCACGTTACAAAATACGAAGAAATCATAGAAATAGATACTAATGCTTGTAACCTTGTAACTTGTAGAAATATATACCTTTATAATAATTGACAAATAATACGAAAATGTTAGATTTTGACTAATGAAGAAGTATACTCAAGCCTATTGGTGGAATAAATAATTTAAATAATAAATAAATAATTTAAAAGATGATAGAAAATATGAATACCTCTTCCTATCTGCAAACACGTCTCTTCAATTTCTGAGGTAAGGAAAATTGTTCAGAAACTCGAAGCTTTTATTTTTTCATCTAATGTTATTATCTACGCTAGTTGAAAACAAGTTATTATGTATTTAACTATTGTATGATTCCAAGTATGCGGCTGTAATAATACAGAGTTGGCCAACTTATCAACAAACAATTTCACGTATGAGGAAAAACTGTGAGGCCAACGTCATTCTTTAGTAAGAATCAATTTTCCTCTCTAGAAGGGGAAAATTCTTCTCTTTGTTCAGAGAAACCCTTGTGAACGTGTCTTTAAACGTTTGAAGTAGAATTCTTTCCTGCAGGATTCATTGCAGATCATAAAAATCTTCAAATTTATGGATGAGTCATTTTTTATAGACTATAATTGAAAATCCGTCGCACGTTTGTATTGACACTTGAAATACACGTGCTTATGGATTACACATACGGCACAGATTGTATAGTAAGTTTGAAGTATGACGAGGAAATTTGAGAGTCAATAGCAAGGCTACTTGAGGAAGACTCGAGAAATTTCATTTTTTGTCATTTTTCATTTCATTTTCTTCACATGCGAATAGCTATCAAGATTCTTCTAAGGTCTGCTTTAAAATTTTTCATCAGACAGCTATTAATTGTGAGAAGGATAAGGATTGATATACAGGAAAGGAAAGATTTACAACTATAATATCATCATAGTAATTTTGAGCAATACACCACCCATTACATATTTATCTTAATTCAATATTCATGTGATTTAAATAAAAATTTTGATTGAAAATCAGAAAACAGTATTTGAACATTTGAAAATGACTATCTTGTAGCCTACTATCAAATCAAATCGAAGTTTATTCATTAAGATAAAATATAAATCATCTACAATACAAAAATGTGCATTATGTAATAGAAAAACAAATACTGTACAAAGAAATTTTATTCTTTGAGTAAACTTTTCATTACATCAACAATCACATCACAGATTTTTAGCGTGATAATATTGACGTTCGACGTTCTATTCAAGTGATTACGTCAAGTCGTCAAGATACAGTATCGTAAAGTAAATACTTATATTGATGAATGAATGTACTAATTGTTCTTGTGAATATTATTCGAAATTTAAATTCTCTATGTTCAAATAGCTTTCATTCAATCAATTAGCCCTACTATATTCAGTACCGTACTGGGAAACAGTTCATTAATGAATAAGCATTTATTATTGGTAGTGTTGTTGACAATCACATTTTATCTAAGTATTTTTAAATATAAATACATTTTTATATATACCTCTATTATATATCTAAAATATATCTAATGAAATATCTAAAATATATTGATCGCATATTATTAACTAATTAGTTAATAATATATTATTAACTAACGCATATTATTAACTAGTCCAGCTTAACGTGAAGTATTCTTATTTTAGGAGAGTTATGTGTTAAAATTAGTGTAGCCTATACATACATATTAATACTTCTTTCTATTTACGTCAGATTCTTTAAGCGGAATTGAGTTGATTTCAATGGATCAATATTGTAAATGCGGGTTGAGAGCTCGAGTTTCGTGCGAGAAACGACACTGAAATGTAGGTTTGATGAAAGTGAGGAGGCAAGATCGAGAATACAACAAAGAAAGTAAGTTCTATAGTAGTCGGAAGTCTTGAAGTCATGTTCTAAAAGTAGAAATCAATGAACATTTCTTCATGGAAAGTTAGGGGTGTCTTGGTGAAGTCCCTAGCCTTACCGCCCCTCCTATAGCCTAATGCCGCCCCTCCTCTGAGTGTATTCATGCAAAAAAAGGTAACATTTTGGATTTTGATACAACAAAACTTACGATTATCGTGAGTACATTCAAGAGTCATGAATAGAAAATCAATCCAACATTATTGAAGTGACTGACGAAGAACACTTTGTTAAAAACTAAATTTGGTCTCTATTATAATCATTCAATTGAGACATTAATTCAATCCAAATAGAATACCTATTCCTTTATGGTGTTTATGGTATTGTTTGATTGTTTCAAAGTAGGCTATAAAATTTCAAGGCTAGAAACAATTGTTAATACCCATGTCTTGAAAGAACCTTGGTAACGAGTTTGCAAGTCTTTTATTACTCAATAAAAGTGCAAGTTGGCTTTAATAATTACTTATTGTCTGTTCAATAAATTACTGGAGGGAAACATAGGATTCAGCTTTAATATGTTACTTGGAGTTTACTGTTTTAAATAAAATGGAGTTAGAACGTAGGTTATAATGTACAGTACAAGAAAATTGGATTATTTCCCTTGCTGTCCGAGGTAACGCATATAAGTTCACATTGATAATATTAATTATCAAGTTACATCAGTGTGCGTGTCTTGTGTCATTGGCACTATACCTAATGGATTTTTCCACTCACTTTATTTTATTGATGATGATTTTATTGGCAAACACGAGTTTATTACTTAATATAAGTGCAAGTTGGCCTGAGCAATTACTTGTCCGTTTGAAAACTTACTGGAGGAGAACATCGCTGTCTGGAGTGAGTTCATTGTCCATAGAAATGATTTCACTCTCAGCAAGCTCCCTCTCCGGTAGGTTTTTCTAGACCTGTCATTTTAATAGAATTAATCTTCTTACAAAGCTCTTGAATCTCTCATGCTACTTTACTATACTGAATTACTAAAATATTAGGAATTTAGAACATTTTGCAATCATGTGTATTTGTGAAATTCGTTAGCTAATTACATGTCTGAACATTTTTCCATCATTTTTTATTAATTTTCTTTACAATTCAATTTATTGTGACAAAGCATGAATTTCAAGGTAGCAAATAAAAGAGAAGAAAATTTGTCTTGCATGTTTCCCACGAGAATAATAATTAATAAGACAATTAGAAAATTCAATCTTCTGTGGAATATCACCCATAATCTTTAGTTCCACCATTAAATCATATATTGTAGGCCAGCTATATTATTCTTAATTCATGACTTGAGTTTGGAATTTTACAATTGAACATTCGCTTGCTAATGTATACTGTTTATTGTCTATATGAACCATAATCTTTAGTTCCAGCATTAAATCATTGTAGGCCAGCTATTGTTCTGAATTCGAGACTTAAATTTAGAATTTTACAATTAAACATGCTTGCTATTGTATTTCAATTAATAATGAATGAATACAGCAGATGACTTTCAAATCGCAGCGACTGCAGCTATCCTGTGATGATTGCATTTTGATTGCATCACTCCTGATTACAGGGTTCAAAAACAAGCTAGCTATCTTGAAGGCCTGATTTGTGGGCGGTGGAGTTTGTAATTGAAACAAATAATTGTTGTTACTAGTGCTACTTCATTAAACGAATTACCATTTAAAAGATTTCCTATCACATGATGCAGCTTTATCAGTGAAAACAGTTTTTATTCAGGAAAGGAAATACAAACAAGACAAAACTTCTATCAAAGTTTAGCATGAAGTGTAAGCTTAATTATATTCAAATGAACCGTTTAGTTCATAGAGCGGATAATTTAGACTCAAGTTCTGTAGCTTTGAATTTTAAAAAATACACAAATAGGTACTCATTCATTGACCTTTTCCTCACGTGGAGTGGTTTCCACATTCATTTTTGACACTTGGGAAATGTTTTCGTTAGTTGCAACTTGTTTAGCTATTTTTTTTTAGAGGTAACTTACTTGAAAGTACCTAGACAATTCGTGGAATACACGAGTTTGGTCTTGTAGGATAAATGTATCTAGCCCCCATAGGCCTACATTTATTGTGATTTACAATTTATGGATTGAGTAGATTGTTCGTATAGATCTCTTTCTTGGTAGTCTTGATCTTGAGGCCCGCTTTCCCCAACGCTGCTTAAGCCAACATCTGGCTTAAGCCTCATTCGGAGAATAGGAAAAGTATAGAAAACAAATATTGAGCGTCAGCTGTTACTTTAGCAGCGTTGGGGAAAGCGGCCCTGAGGGTCGCTTTCCCCAACGCTGCTTAAGCGCAACAGCTGATGCTCAATATTTTTTTCTATACTTTTCCTATTCTCCGAATGAGGCTTAAGCTAGATGTATGACGTGAGCAGCGTTGGGGAAAGCGGCCCTCAGTAATATATTTTTTAAAAATATCATTAACAGCATAACCAGTTTTTAGAAATCCATTACAAGTATTCAATGAAGTTCGTCATTATTTACACTAGAAACACAATTGTGACAATTGAAACAAAAGAGGCCATTGTTTCAATACAGCTGTAGGCCTACCGTACAATTCCTTTAAGATGCACTTCCTTGAAATTTTATTGTACTGGAGATAGATTTATTGAATGTAATGTTATTACTAACTACTTGTATTGGCTTTGTTGATTCAATGCTATCCATTACTATGGAACACGTGAATCTCCTTTCCTTTGTAGCCTTCAGATGTTCTGCATTTCATTTTGTATTGAGGTAGGCCTACCGGTACAATACAAATAAGTAGGTAGTTCTACAATTTCTAAAGTACCGGTATCGATGTGCTTTTTTATCGCCTCACAGTTACCTGTCAGGCCTTCAAGTGTCATTGAAGAAATATCAATATTGACAACAATAAAGCAAACCCTTGAATCTTTCTTATTGTCTGAACAACTGCACTCAACATTGAATCCGACAAGGTTGAACTGGTTTTAAATTGTAATTTATACGTTACAAAGTGATCTTACGATGCATTGAATGTCATTATCTATTTGCCACTTGAATATGTAAGTGAACGCATTGTCTATTATTCATTGCGAAGTTTGTTCCCTGTTGATGAAAGTATAAATAAAAATATTTCATCAAGTGTCACGACGGCTGGTAGAAAGCTATAAAAGAAGTTATGTAATGTTGCCATTCAGATCTGAGGCTATTATCGTAACGATTTTATCAAGAAATTTTAAATACTGTTCATTTACTTTTCCTGGATCATTTAGTTAAGAGAGAAATACGTGCTCAATTTGAATTTCAAATCAATTTACTCTGTGGGGTTTTAAATCAGAATAAATACTGGTTTTACGAGAAATAATTCAGATTGTAATGAAATGGATTGAATGCTGTAGGCTGAACACGGAATGTAGATATTAATAGTGTGGCAAAGTAATTAGAAAAAGAGTAATATTATAGCTTGTCATCTCAGTAGAATGTTTTGAAAAGTAGAGTCTTTTGCAGAGTGGAGATTCATTTAAAATTAAAAGAGCGTAGCTGAAGGGAAACTGATGATTATAAAGTGCATGAGGAAATATGGAAGTATCGTATATTCTTCAAATAATTGTTGAAGATGGGAGATTATTTTTCAACATTCTAATTCAAACATCCTAAGGGGACCGAGCTCCCCGTTGAAAGTGTCGTTGCGCTTCTTTAAAGTTAAAGAATGCTCTTAATGAGAGAAATTAGTTGAAAAAACATTAAAATGTCAAATTAAAATTACTTCAAGTACCTATTTCTTCATCTTTTAGTAACATTTCTCTATTCTCTGCAATTTTATGGGGAAAGTGTCAATCTATCATTGCAGTGTAATTTAGCATTAGAACATTTCAACATTTAACATTTCAGTGTTAATTTAACATAATTCAACATTAGAACATTTCGTTTTAGCATTAATCATTTCAGTGATAAATTTCTGAGAAGAAAATATTCTCAATAATTATTCCATTGTTACGGATAGGAAAGAAGATTGACGCTTAGTGTGCTTTAATAAAATCAAAATCGTGAGTGGGCCTAGTTGCTATACATGAATCGCATTTTTGTAAAACATCAATAAGCAATAAGAAAAATAAAGTTATGCCTAGTTGTTATTGAGGTTTGGTCCATTGAAATATCTGTAAAAGATTCCAAGACTCTGCAAAGAAGTCTGCTGTCTTCTTCCTGAAGATTTCAGGATCGTTAGCAACAGCAGATAAAAGAATGGATGAAGAGTTACTGAGATGTGTTGAGGGGTAGAATGCATTAAATTTTCAGTCTGCTAAGAACTCTCCACGCTCATTCATAGCTGAGAGTATAATAATTGTCAGCAGAAAGCTGAAGAATCATGAGTTTTGCATTTTACTTTGCTAACATGGAATGATGTTCTTTTCTTACACTGTGCTTTACCATCGGCATTTCAACAGAATGAAATTTATTTGTTGTTTGGTACTTTATTATAGTAAAATTGATTTTATGCTTCGATGTAAGCGACATGTTTTTGGCAGGATTATTTCTAGACTTGATGTAGTGAAGAAAACTTAATTTTACATTTCTTGTAGAGTACTTATCATTTCTCATCTCTTGTAGAGTTGTTCTACCTTATGTGAACTACAGGAAAAATTAAAATCACAATTAGAATTTACGATGTATGCAGTCATGTATTTATATTTATTATTCACAGTAAAATATTGACTTCATGTCGTAAATTATGTTGATGAATCAATAGTGTTAACTTCGCTGTTCGTTATGGAACACAAAATTTACAACTTAAATTACAAGTCATAGCTTTGAAAACTGTGATGTTTTCCAGATATTTCATAGAAAATATTTTCTAAATAATTTAGAATATTAATAATATTTTTAATAATTATCAATGATTTCTCTCTTCTCAATGTTGTAATGATTAATTGTTTTTCGTCCAATCGATAGTGTTAACTGATTCATTTAGATACCAGTCTATTCAATTGCATATAATGAAAATATTATAGAATTACTCTCCTTTCAAAATATAAATGACAAATAATAACTAGATTCTCATACAATACAGTTCAATGAGCTAAGAGTATGAAAGTAAACTTCCTTATCTACGAATTTCCAACTTTTAAAATCATGTTCTTGTTTTATAGAAATGCCAATGTAGTAAATAATTACTCTAAAAACAGGCACCGCAGAAGCATTTCATCCAATTTGAGACATTAAAAATAACATTACATGTAGAAATAGTAGGCTTTCAGCAAAGACCTGACTTTGTAAATATAGATCACTATACCGTACAAGAAATTTGTTTTGAACAAACTAATTTCCAATCAACTTTCACCTTTGCCTGACTTGTGACGATACTTCACCTTACGATTTCCTCAAGCAATTTCTCTCACTCAGCTCAGCACTAATTAATACATTTGGTGATGTCCAATTTCCTGACCGGCAGCCTCGATGTTTTCACAACAGACACTAGACAGCTAAATAGTTTATTCAATTTCTTGAATGGGTTCCGTGAACGTCTTTTACTTTTCTCCTTGTTGATGGAAGAAGAACGTCTTTTCCTTTTCTCCTTGTTGAGAGGAGAATAATTGTATTAAAATAATAATCAATAATCAATATATTATACACTCGATAATCAATGGATATACCAATATTGTCGTTCAGTGAGTTTATATCCTCTCTCTCCACATCCACATTGAAAAGAGATATTTCAATGGAATAGCTTTTACCATTGAATCAGTGAACCAGGAGTAGAATTTTAGATATAATCATTTAATTTGGCAGATGGTGAATAACATTCATTTGAAATGTCTATGGTAACGGGTGATGTTCTGTTGAAATTTTTCCATAAAAATAGGCCTACTGTATATAACAATAACATGTAAAAAACATATTTAGAAAAGAAATGAAGAAAAAAGAAAGAGATGAAAATGAAAACGCTTTGTTTCAAATGTAAAATGCGATGTCATAAGTATGGGTTTTCTCATGAGTGAGTATGCTTTTGCAAAAGATCTTTTTTTGGTATTCTTTTTGCAAAATCCTTATCTTTCATGTGTTGAATGTTAATTTTTATCCAGATTTATAAGGAAAATCATTTCAATGTTGATAAAATATGTACCTCCTTTTACAATTTCAAAAATGCACCTGAATCCTTGGAAATATAAGAATCTATACTGAACTACCTAAATATCCAACATGAATCGGCTGGAAAAATTTTCTTATAAAATTGCAGAAAATAATATCTATTTAAAACTAGGAAAGTCTAGGATGAAACCATTTTCCCACTCTAGACTCTAGCCCCTTCTCTGAACGTGGCCTGGTCCCCTGATAATTGAGTTGTGTTATGAATCAACTTTATAGTTCCCCTAGGAAGTAGACCTATTATAATGTTGATTCCAAAAAAAACATATTGATTTTTAATCCTTAGCTATCTAACCAAAAGAACGTTTTTAACATATTATAAGCTGACCACTGGAGCTAGTAGCGAGAGGCAGTCACTAAACTATCTTCTTTTATTCAATTAAATACATTTAAAGTTTATTTAAATTGGTTAGAAATGTTAATCACTTCCCAGAGAATGTTTAATAATAGACGAAATTGCGAAAGTGCAAATTAGATTAAAATACCCAAAGAAAAGTGTCACTGGCATGTTTCTGAGTAGAGAAAAGCTTAATATAGTTGTAGTTGAGCACGCTAGATAGCGGTGCGTTCTACACGTACCAAAGAGAGTATAATAGTAATTTTACCACACACTCTGTACACGTACTACAGTGACTCTATAAAGTATAAAATCAAGTCAAGTCAATTCAATTTATTTGCCAAAAAAAATAAATACAAGTACAAGTATTCACAATAAAAATAAAAATATCCTGGCATCACCCAGCATAGGAAAAATCCTGACCGCTAGGTGAGAGTAACAGTTCTAATTATTCTATTACAATCAATAATCAAAACACAATTCATAATAAAAACTACAATTTCAGAAATAAAGAAAAACATAACATAAGGGAGGAAAAGAATAATCATAATAAATAGCTAATTTCGAAGAAGAAATTTTCAGAAATCCAATTATTTAATTGTTTCCCTATCCTAAATCTACCCTCAAAGAGAAAACCATTTAATGTGCTGGGTATCAGGTTTATTAATTTAGAACTGAGGTAGCCTAATTGTCTGCGTACTATTGTTAGGTTAGAATGGTTAATGTTGTAAGTATTATGAGCATCGGATCTAAAGTTATATAAATTACTATTATTTCTCACCGTAAACCTATCTCTGTTATACCAGATGTATCGGAGTAGTTTCTTTATATATAATTGGCGTATAGTCATAACCCTGAAATGATCAAAAGTTTCCCTACTGGGATGGGTTCTTGGCTTGTTTAAAATAGTTTTAATGATCAATTTTTGATCAACAAAAATCCTATCCATGAAGAAATCATACGTGCCACCCCATACCACCAACCCATATTGAAGTACAGACTGAACATAAGCGTAGTACAGGATTTTTAATTCTTTCATATTCAATATTTTACGTACTTTATAAAATATGTAAGATATAAACTTCAGTTTTTTACAAATAAATTCCACATGAGGCTCCCATCTAAGGTTACAGTCAACTACAATACCAAGGTACTTAACAGATCTCTCATTTTTTAGTTGAGGGCATGCACATTCCTTCCAGTTTTCAAAATCACAGTTTGAATGAATCTTTAGTTTCATAGCTTCAGGTGGTTGCCCAACTATATTAGGGGAAAAAGCAATATATTTAGTTTTTGTGGTATTCATACTTAAAGTATTGTGATCCAACCACTGTTTAACAGTGGATATTACTCTTTCAGCTTTTGAAAATGTTTCTATCCATGAACGATCTTCAACTATTAAGGCTGTGTCATCAGCGAAAGAAATTATTTTTGAGCCATTTATTTTCAGTTTGAAGATGTCGTTTATGTAAAGAAGGAATAAAATAGGTGACAAAACGGTACCTTGTGGTAAACCAAATTCATTTAATTTTAGTATATTGGATTTGTAGCTGTTGTTATTAGATATCAATTGTGATCTGTCATTTAAATAATTTTCAAACAGTTTAAGGGGGAGTCCTCTAATCCCATACCTCTCCAATTTTTCTAGTAATTTATTGTGTGGTATGGTATCGAAGGCTTTTGCAAGATCGATGAATATAGCAAGACATTTATTATTAGAAGACAAATTTTTAGAAATTTCATTAGTGAAAGCGACAAGTGCATCTTCAGTGTTCTTATTGTTTTGGAATCCATATTGATCCTTATCAATTATGTTATGTGTGTTAATAAAATCCATCAGTCTGCTCTTGATTGTTTTCTCCATTACTTTAGCTAGATTGCTAATTAAACTTATGGGTCTGTAGTTGCCAGGGTGATCGTGGTTACCGGATTTGTACAGAGGTTTAATTCTGGCTATTTTAAAGCAGGTTGGAAACTTACCAGCCTCAAAGCATCTATTTATAATGAAACATATAGGGGTTTCAATCCAAGGTGATATTTTTTTTAGGGTTATATTACTGATTTGATCTAGTCCAGGGCTTGCTGAATTTTTCAATCTTGATATTATGTTCCTGACTTCATCAACTGTAACGGGTTTCATGAATAAAGATTGACATATTACCGGTAAGGGAGCATTATATATCTCGTCCTGATTGATGGATACAGCAGTAATCTTACTTGCGTACTCTTTACCCACATTTGAAAAGAATATATTTAGTTTATTAGGATCAATTTTAATATCATTAGCCTTATCGGTGTCCCTGCTTATAATTTCTTTCATCACTCTCCATAACTTAATACTGCTACTCTTATTCTCCTCTATTTTATTTTTATAATAATTTGTTTTGGTATACTTTATTAATTCGTCCAATCTGTTTCTGTATTCCTTGTAATTATTTCTCAGTGTTGTGTTAAATGGTTCCTTTATTATTTTTAATTTCATCTTATCTCTAACATTGATAGAATTAATAAGCCCCGATGTAATCCATGGTTTCAAAGCTCGTTTCTTATGTGATATTGTTTTAAATCTGGTTGCTTTTCCTATTAAGAAATGAAGCCTATTCACGAATATATCTGTCAATCCATCAATATCTATGCTATTATCTACATACATGGAGTCCCAGCTCTCTTTTTCAATAATTTTAATTAGCTCACTATAGTCGATTACAGGAATTTTATTATTATTAGAATTTTTTGTTTCTTTGTTATTTGCTAGATGAATGTGTAAAGAAGTCGAATAGTGATCTGTAATTGCTGTTTTGAAAATATTACCGAAAGATTTTCCAGTCATATTACTATTACTTTTGAGAAAAAAATGATCAATACAAGTTTGCGTAGTTTCTGTTACTCTAGTAAAACCATTAATAAAAGATTCAAACCCATATCTATTTAAAATATGAATGTACTCATTAGTTACCTTGGTATTAGCGTTCAGATCAATATTCAAATCTCCGACAAAAACAGCACTGTTATTATCTTCTAATAGTTGAAGACTGTTATCGAGACTATCTAAGAAGGCAGGGAGATTACCACTCGGAGAGCGATAAACCGCAATAATCATTATCTTGATATTTCCTATCTCAACAACTAAACTCAACGAGTTAGCATCTCGTATATCTATCGACTGAATCTCAAAGATTATGTCTTCCTTAATAAATATACAAATGCCATCACATTTATTAATTTGAGAACATTTATTTACTGTCCTGTAACCCTGGATCTTATATTCAAGCGAAAAGTCTTTACAAATCCAGGTCTCGGTCAAGACAATCACATCGAAATTGATGACTCTTTTTATAGAGTCACTGTGACTCTATAAAGTATAAATGGTGACTCTTTATAGAGTCACTGTACACGTACTACAGTGACTTATAGGATATATACAGTGTGGCCACCTCGGGTTTTCTATAGTTACTGAACAGTGATCTATAGTTACTACAGAGATTGTATAATCAGTGTGGCTATTGGTGTGAAAGGGCCCATAAAAGCGAATTGGAAAATTTAATTTCCCGCAACCGCCATACTTTTACCAATATTTTGAATTCCACCGTATTGTTTTAGTAACATGTAAAAAACATATTTAAAAAAATAAATCAACAGAACATCACCCGTTACCATAGAAAAGTTAAATGAAAGTTATTCGCCCTTCGCCAAATTAAATGAATATACATATTGTAACATCTCAATTAGCAATTGATTTTTAAATATTCATTCGTGTACCTTGTAATGAATTAGATAATTTCATTCACAATATGCTGGTTATTTGTTATATTTTTTCATGATTTATACTAAAATAATTTTTTGGCTGAAATCAGGTTACAACAAAACAATGAATTATTCTATAGAATAAATTCCCATTATTAGGCTATGTCTTTTTTTGCTGAATTTGATTTTGAATATCGTACGATATAGCCTAGTAGCCTAAGTTGATCTGATTTTTTAGATCCAATTTAAAAAAAATAAAATAATCAGAAAAATATTGATGAACAAACTTTCCTTGATTAAACAATATTTTAGCACATCATTCTATTTGTCTCATTGGAAGTTTTGACGTTGGCCGTTTTTTTAAGTTGACCTAAAAAATGGCAATTGTTCTTAATTATTCGTATGAATGACTTTTTAGAAACTATCCTAATATTTTTTCATAATCCTCGTCAATTAATTTCATAATAGTTTCAATCAATTTCGTCTAATAATAATTTCATAATTACTATAACTTGAGTTTTTTTGAACGAGATTTTCATTTGTTGCGTACGATGACATAATCACACAAGGTCGACGTCTCACATTGTCTCATATAACATCATTGTCAATTGAAAAATCAATAGGAAGTTTCTAGTGTGACAATGAATGTTTATTGAAAAATTATGAGTTGAATATTTCATTTATTCATTAAATGGATAAACAAAGTATACATAACTTAATGAATAAAGGATTCTTTATAAATTAGGGTTGAATTGATTTATCAAATAGGAAAATTCAAAGCATTTTATGATTTTCAAGAATTTATTATATTTTATTCCTATTCACTGAGACATGAGTTAATATACACATAATTAATTAATCATGTTCTTCATGAATAAGGAAATAATTAGCTCTTAATTAAAAAAATCTAATAGAATAAGACCAACTTACTTTAGTGAGTTATACCATAGATAAGGATTCAGATAATAATATCACAGATAATAAAGTTAGATGATACCTAGTGGCGAAGCGTGGTATACTTATTTGGTCATCGCCGGGTATATTTCCTATAGGATTTTAGTAAAAGCATAGACTACGTAAGTTATATAACCAAAGCCAATTTAACTAGTAGTGTGATTGTCTATGGTGTAACTTTCTTATATTGTCTATGATAAAAGTAACTAAACTCTTCATCAGTTGAAACTCACTTGATGAACTGATAAAACTCATTTGAATAACTCAAGACCTTAATAAATATAATTCATCCCATTTTTATGACCAACACTTAAGTGACCAAAATCAAAGACAAACATTTTTATTAAGATTTTCTTTGCCACAATTCAATGTTGGAAATCATGAGTTCCATTTCATGTTATGTATATAAATGAATGTGCTATATTATGCATGTTATGCTACATTATGTGTGTTTCAGTTGAAAAAGACTATCATTTCCCAACCTGTTTAAATATGCAATATTGGAAAAGTACTGCTTTTAATTACATAATAAAGAAACTGCTATTACGACGTAGCTAATTGCAGCTACACCAATGTCAACTTTGAAAGTAGAGCTTTTGAAGAGATTACGTGCGTTTATTTCATTAAGCATACTCTTCCTATTAACAAGTTTGAAATAAATTTGCGTGTCTAAAAAGTGAAGTTAATGAGATTTTCATTTGTATCTATTGTAGGATTGATGTTTCAAATCAAATTTTGTTCAAAATCATCATTTTTTATAAATCACACTGTGTAGAGACTTGTTTTTTAAATTGTAAAAACTACTTTTAAACTAAACTAATTGAATAATTTCTTTAAAACGCATCCACAAAGATTAATTTGTACACGGATATGAGTTTGTAGCACTGTATCTTTACTGGATCAATACTGATAATAATAACAAAAATACATCATTTAAATAAGGAGTTCAGAACAAAATTAAACAAAATTTGACTTAGACACAAATTTACAAGTAGGAAGAAACATATAAAATAAAACAAAATTGCAAGCTAAAAATTATACCTGTATGTATAATTTTTTTTGTCGTATGGCTTTTATTGGTGTGGAGACCCTTACGGGTAGGTTCTTGTATAATATATCATATTATAATATATATTATAATTATAATATATACCCTAAGGTATGTATGATAATAAGAATATATAATGAGATAACAATAAAATTGATTGAGTGGATGTGATATACTATTAACATTAACCTGCATTCAGTTTACATAATGCATCAAATCTTAATATATATACTTTCTCTATTATTTTAAGAGACTCTATTATTGAATGAATCAAATAATATAATCCTTTATTAGGCGAGTGAGCAAGCACTTGGTAGCACTCTCTGTACAACTCAGCATTGAAAATGCACAATAAATAGTACCTATTTTAATATTGTAATCTGGTAGTAAGTTAATCAAATCCCTCATAAAAAATTCCCACTTATAAAAAAAATACAAATGAATCAATTTAAATCTGAAATAACTTGAATGATGAAGCAACAAAACAAACTGAAACAAAAATATTCCATTGCAATGGGAAATTCATCTATCAATAATTTACTAAATTTTGTTATAGGTGTAGCATGATTCTTTTAACTTGTCAGAAAACAGCTTATGTAACGTTAGTAAACGAGCGTACATCAATCAGCTGTTTTCTGACAATTTAAAAGAATCCTGCTATACGTGTTTGCATTTGCTTGTACAGTTACCGAATGCATAATGATTTGTTGTTAAAAATCCATCTTCTTCTCACTGGTACATTAAGTTGAGAGAAATTTACATTTTAAAGTGAAAAATTACTCACCTAAGTAATACTCACCATATTTATTAGGGTAGCTTTTCATTGTTTTTATACCTAATGTATACCTAATTATAATTTGTATACCTAATAATAATAAAGTTATTATTATTATGTTTTAATACTGTGGGTTAAGTGGAAGAGGGGGCTTGTATGCCTCAACTTCGCCCACAGCACTTTTGTAATGTGAAAGTGAAAAATAAAGTCATTTATCTATCTATCTATCTATCTATCTAATGCATAGGCTACTCATTGTTGGACAGTTTTTTTTTCAATGGAGGATGTTAAAATTGATGAGAGCTTTTTGATTCCAGTTGCTATCGCAGAGTGTGAAGAAGGCCAAGATGAAGAATACGACTACGTGCCTCCGGATGGAGGTTGGGGGTGGCTGGTTCTAGGCGGCACAGTCCTCATCAACCTCCTCATACCCGGAACGATAAAATCATTCGGCGTCCTATTTATCGAGTTTCTTGAGATTTTCAATGCATCAGCTGTAGCCGCGTCCTGGATACCAGCTCTATGTTACTTCCTCTACTGCTCTTTAGGTTTGAACACTATCACAAATTTAACTTCAATCTCTACTTTAACTTCAACCTGTGCTTTCAATTTAAAATTAATTCATTTTTCAAGATTTTTCAATTAAAAATGTATTATATACAATGTATTATATAATGTATAATACATTGTATAATATATTATATAATGTATAATATAATGTAGTAATGTATTGTATAATGTATTATACTTTAACTTCAACCTGTGCTTTCAATTAAAAATTTATTAATTTTTCAATTAAAAATGTATGATATTAACCTGCTTCAACTTTAACCTGTGCTTTACAGTACTGCAAGGTTTTTCAATTAAAATAAGTGTTTTGTTACTATCAAATGAACGAATTCCTTTCAATTGCCAGTTATAGATATAGAGTAAGATTAAAATTAAATCTATGGAGTATAATAAACACAGACTATATAGAGTGATCAAAAGTCCCTCCGGGTAGTGAAATATGAAGTCCAACATTCAACACAAGACTACCTTTGGGGCAAAGTTTTGACGATTTACTTTTTTCTGAGTTTTTGTAATTGTATTGTTTATTCTTGATAATTTTTTTCAATATACAAGGAAACCTTAATCACTCAACTAGAATCCGACTCACTCACTGTGAATCTGAAACTGACTACCTGACTGAGATGAAACTACTAATCTGAGATGAACACCATAAAATAATGTTGGATGAGTCCACTCATAAAGGCGAGTAATCTGTCAATAAATAATAATTATTGTCTTACCAGAACACAATATGTGACAGCTACTGCGGAGAGATTTTATGATCACTCTGTATAAATAACTGGCCGTTGCATGAAAATCCAATTCAATTTAACCGCTGTAAAATTCTGCCATCTAACGGAGCCAATGCAACCAGAACCAATTAATGTGATGTCACTGATGTCATAATGCTTTGACGTCATTTTATAATGGTTAAATTCAATTTGATTTTCGTGTAACTGGACGCAAACGTTTTTAAATCTTCCTTTGTTTTACTAAGTAAGATACCCATGCCCATATGAACCCAGAGACTTCTGTGTGGGCAGATTGGCAGATTTCAAACCACCGGTATGAAATTTTTAAATTACAGTGGGTGATAATGGTCACCGTCACAAAGTGCTTTCCCATCCTCAAAATGGAAGTAAAAATGTGCGTCAATAATTTGATAATAGGCCTACACTGTTTCATAATATGATGTGTTTCATAATACTACTGTACGGTATGAAGATAATAGTGCAATCAATATTCATTCATTCATTAAAAATGTTTTTACAAGAGACATTATGAGAATGTTTTCGCGAGTTGTCAGTATTAAGGTTGAAATTTAAGTATATTAAATAAAAATTATTGATAATAATTAGGCCTATTTTCAACTGATGACCAAAATATTTCTTGGTAGATATTACACTTGATAGATTGATACAGGTACATGGAGATTTTTCATTGTTGATGCTATTTTATTTCAGTAGTTGTATCACTAACTACAATGATTCATCTTTGGAAACACATGACAGAATAACCATCAAGCACGAAACAGTAGAGATTGTTTATTAACTAATATACTATTGATGGATTAACATAATTTGTCACTGGCATGAAAACAGAATAATATGTACCTAATTATAAGTAATTAATTAAGAATAAATGATTCAGTAATTCTAGTCGAAAGAGAATTTTAAAATATTTTTGTAGAAGAATACTGTACATCAACTTTTGAATAAAATTAATACTTTTGATAATTGTTCTCAGGACCATTGGCCAGCTACTTATCTGGAAAATGGGGTTACAGAGCCGTCACTTTGATTGGCGGAACATGCGCAGGATTGGGCATGATTCTCAGCTTTTTCGCCAACTCTATCACCTATCTATATGTTAGGTAAGTGTAATAAACATTAAACAACTTGAAGAATTAGGAAAACTTGAGAAAAATTAGGAAAAACGAAAGAATAAATGAAGAAACTTGAAAAATCTTCTACTGAAAATTTTTAAAATTCACCATTATTATTTACCATTTCAGGATGATATTGAATCAAAATTGAGTGCTTAATTTACTCGTACGTATTCTTCAAGTGTATGTTTATGGAAAATACTCATCATCCACGAAAAAAGAATACAATTAATTATGTACAGAGGCATGAAAGAGCTGAAAAATTTGTGAACAATATCAAAGTATCAGAATCATATTGAATAAATTTTAGTATAATTATGATATATTTTTTTGGTTGAAGTTTGAAAAAACTAGATTTTTATTGATGGGTTCCTTCCAGTATGGAATAGAATGTCATGAGTTGATTGAACTGAATATTCTATTGGTATTATGCAACCAAAACGTAGTATGCAGTATTTGTTTCTTAATCGAGGCAAAAAAATGCCTCTAGTATTAGCCTACTATGATAATGCAATCTATTTTAGATTTAATAAAATCTATTTTCTTGTTACATCACGTAACGTAATGATTTTTATTTACTCTTCAAATTCTTGTCTCACAATTATAATATTTATTAGTTAAATCAACTCAGAATTTGATTTCAAGCGACAATAATATTGATGAGTAAACGTTTTAATCCAATGTGATTGAAATGATTCAATAGGCTCCTAAAATTAATTATATCTTTATTCATGCATCATTATATATTATATAAAATTTTTATGACATAATATCCTGCGTATTCTTATCCTCCTGGGTAGGAGATTCTCCTACCTAATATTTTTATGACAAATTTATTTTCAAATAAGATTCTCGAATCATATTGACTCATTTAGGAATTCACACCTTTGCAAATTTCCATTTTCAGCTCAAAGTGATACCACTTACCTAGATACCTTACTTATCTACAAGGTTATTAGAACGACCTCTCTAATAACCTTGACTTATCAATATCTATTTTCACGTTTTCATTATTTCCTTTACGGAGTCTCTTATCTAGTTCATCAAACGCAGGGAAGCTAAAAAATAGCCAAGTAAATTTTTTGAAAAGTGAACTGCGATTAAAGATTGTATTAGATCAGATGTGAGAATCTCTAATGATTAGAAGAAAACTCATAGAAAATACCTAATCAATCATGAAAAAAATTCAGATAATTTGAAAAAATAAAATATAACTTTGTTTGGAGAAATATTTGAGAATGGAGAACTACCCATTTTTAAAGATTTTATTTGGAGTTATAAAACGCGTTTGATACATCCAATAACAAAACACTTTGTGTTTCATCTTATCTTGAAAAAAATTGATAAGATCAATAAATTATTTTTAACCAATTCATTATGAACTCCACCAGATTTTTACAACTAATAATTGATCCTTCTCTAATTTTATACTGTCTTTGAACGAAATTTATGTATAAATAAATGGGATCATCAATAAAAATTGAACTGTAACCTAATAAATTTTCTAATTTTATCGGCTTCGGAAAGAAATTATTCAAGCATTATCAGTTCCACAACATATAATTTATTTTGTTCATGATTTATCATAAATGACCTTACTTATAGCATAAATTTCGACCATAAATTGAATTATTGCCATTACTGTAACATGAAATCAAGTACTGTAGGTCTACCCTATTCAATAATCACGAAATCGCTAGTACTGGTGAATAAGAAAACTTCATCCGGAACCTCATAGAAACTCTTGAAAAAACTTTTTGAAACTAACATAAAAGACTAGGCTACTGTGGAGCTCAGTATTTTAATAGACAATCGTGTCAGCAACTTCTCAGCAATTATTATCATTGCTTTTTTACCCGGATACTTGAAAGTGTATTAATATTCAAAAAATCATTTCAGCACTCCAGCTTCTCCATTGAAAATGTTTCAATTGTGTATATTTCAAATGTTTCTGAATATCTTTCATCAATTTGTTATATCAACTTCTCAGCAATAATTATTATCATTATTACATTATTTCTCTAGAAAAAATAGGGTTTTATCATTTTTTGTGAATTTTAATTTTACACTCAGAATCTATCTACACAATCTACAATAATTAAATCTTATACTTATCAAATGAAAATACTGTATATTAGGAGGAGTTGGACTAGAACGTCCACTCTACCTTAATGTTTAATTGTATCAGATTCGCATTTCCTTTTCAAGTTTCTGTTATGCTATTATAGAATTTTACTCAAATGAATATTAGAAGGAGTCCCACAACAATAACTTAATGTTACATAAATGTTCAATTGTATCAGATTCGCATTTCGTGGACAAGTTTCTGTTATGCTATTTTAGAATTTTACTCAAATGAATAATATAGAAGGTGTATCACAACAATAAGTTAATGTTACATGAATGTTCAATTGTATCAGATTCGCATTTCCTGGACATGTTTCTGCCATGGTATTTTCGAATTTTACTGAAATTAATGTTAAATGAAAGGCTACGCAGTAGTCAAACTTGATAAGTTAGCGTACAAACTGTTTGAAATTTAACTGAAATGAATGTTAGAAGCGCAAAAGCTGGCCTTTGACGCCCGCACTTGGGTGGTGTATTTGTGTGAATTTGGCATGGTACCATGGTTGGTGATGTGTGTGTTCCAGTTATGGTATTCTGGTGGGCACTGGAGCCGGCCTTTCATTTCCTCCCGGCATTTTCATTGTGACATCCTACTTCGTGAAATTTCGTGGACTTGCTAATGGCATTGCCATTTCGGGGAGTGCACTTGGATCTATCATTTTGCCTCCTTTTCTAAGATTCTTGTTAGAAACTTATGGGTACAGGTGAGTTTTGTCTACACGCTGGACAAACATGTACCGCAGCAATGTAAATAACAATTTGTATTTTCTCTATTCAATTTTGCTCATGAGATGTTATCGTTGTTTGATGTATGGAATCATATTGCATGTTGGGGTACTGGTGAACACAACAAGAGACTTGAATAACATCCTAAACCCTTGAGTGAAAATTTCAGTCAACTCAACCTAAATAAATAAATTGAAGATGGAAGGAAATGAGATATTGCAACTATTGAATTCCTTTTAAATCGTAATAATTGATTGAAAAAAATCCTTATTAATAATGCTATATTATACTCTGAAGACTTCCGTTACTGCGAATATTGACAACAGAATAATAAATAGCTAGTAAGGAAATTCGATGAAATAATTTTACTTGTAATTTACTTAATCCCAATCCGAAAATTAATTATGATGAACTTTCTTCAAAAAAGATCAAACAAATAACAGTTATCTTTATTTCAATTTCCTTCCTCAGTTGAGAATGTATGCGTTTCCTTTCTTTACACCAATTACTTGTATTGTTTCAATAATTATGTCATGTGAATGTTATTCATTATTATCATCATCTTTAATTATCAGTCCGTCAATATTCATCCACTATATACCGTACTCTAACAGCACATTCAAAATATACTGTTCTAATCCAATCTATTAATGAATCACTTCATAAGTAACAATTGAAATTCAATATTTGAATGTTATTCTTGCTATTCAATTAGTATTATGGAAATAATTTGGTTATTTCAAAAGAAAATCTAGATTCATTGAGAATTGTGATATTAATGGTTTTTCGCCAGGGCACATTCAAATTACTAATGACACATAACATTACTAAATTTAAATAGATTCTATTCATAGGGAGTGGCCATAGCCGAGTGGGTTAAGTGCTGGCTTTGTAACCTAGAGGTCCCGGGTTCAAACCCAGGTCAGACCGTGAGATTTTAGCTCGAGCCACTCCTCGTGTTTCGGAGGACACGCTAAACCGTCGGTCCCGGCTGCCTAAAAAACAGTCGTTAAGTCACGTCAGAGACCCTGTACTGATCAGGAGTGACCTGAAAACTCTGACACCAGACCTGAGCCAGCCAGGTTACACGGAATTATTATTATAAGATACTCATTGTATAAATTCATTTTTCCAACTAATGGAACAATTAGTTAACGATTCCATATGATCTACGTTTTTAACTACATTAATTTTTTCTTGTCTTGTCTAGAATTGAGTATTATAATTCAAATAGGAAATTACAAATAGAACAAAATTGTCTAGAAAAAAATTGAATTTTCATTATTATTGGAATAATTGTTTAAAAATAATTAATATTGAATACATGTCAATTATTTATACATTATGAGAAGGAATAATATTTAAAATTGATATAACATAAGGGTAGAATTCATATCCTTGATCTTGCTATGAAAATTCAAATTGCAAGCAGTTAATTGAGCAATACGAACAGAATATGACTCCTGCTCTTATAATCGAGAATTGAAACATATTTTGTGGTACAAACAAAATAGATAAAACTATCTTTCAAAGTAACAATTAAAAAATGATCACCAATAACTGGAAGTAGTCGGGACTAATTTTTGTGACATGATGGAAATAGATTACCGGTAGGCCTACACTAGCCTACTGTTCAAAAGTTTCAATAAAAAAAATGAAAGCATTGACAGTGATTGAATGTGATGGATAAAATTTTAGAAGAATGTAATACATTTTGAACAGAGATGTATTATAAGATACTATATGTTGAAGCAGAAAACAGTTTCAACTGGTATTTTGTTGGAACTTATTTTGAGACTATATATTGAATTGGTAAATTTACTTCGCAATGTGATAACTTGGATCTCATCCAAACTTATTTTAAGCTATCAAATGTAACTTTATAGTAAATAGTAAATGTAGCTCCATAAAAATGTGATACCAGTGATAACTTGGGATTTGTTGTTTCAGGGGTGCAGTGCTGATAATGGGAGGTCTGACGTTGAACGTTTGGGTAGGAGCCATGCTGTACGAGCCAGTTCAGTATCATTTGAAAAGAGTACCAAAACAACAGCCGCTGTCGGACGCTGAAGATGAAGTCAAGAAGAATCTGGAGTTGGAAGAGAACGCATTTCCCGATGTGATAATACTGGACACAGTTGGTCATGATGAAGTGGATGCTAAGATTCTGGATTCTCCCGAAAGTCTTGTACTCAGTGACACGTTTAGAGATGTGAATCAACCATTGTTAAATGTGGAAAGTTGTAATCAGCTGAATAGGAAGATTAGTCCAACATCAAATCTAGGAAAATCTGTGTTCAGTATTGGCAGCACAGGACACCTGACTAGGAAAGTTGGATCATGTTCGCATATCGGTGGCAGACCGGGAATGATTGTGGGAAGTACAGGCCAGATATCCAGAAAACCAAGCGTTATTTCCCGTCAAATGCCGCGGGTAGGGAGTGCTACCCAGATGAACCGCAAAATCAGCGTTATTTCAAATGTGTCGACATCTTCTTTCAGATACGTGAGCACCGCATTTCATGGCAGTACTCTAGTCGGACTGAATCCGGAGTTTTCTTCTCAACTTACCATCAAATCAGTAGCGAAACCATTCGACTGTTGTGTATGCTGTAGCGATAAACGATCGACGAAAACTGTATCACAAACTACAATCAACAAACCAAACCCCAACAGTTTATCCAGCCTGCTACGTGACCCTGTCTTCCTCATCATCCTCATATCGAATGCATCCAACGCTATTGGCTACACTAATTTCACAATCCTCCTACCAGCGTATGCTGTTTCTATGGGATTTGACAAATCCAAGGCGTCTCTACTTCTGTCAGTTGTTGCAGTATTTGATCTCATTGGTCGTGTAGGTGGATCTGCCTTATCCGATTGGCTACCGATTGACAAAAAAGTGTACTTTGTTGGGGGACTTCTAGTTTCAGGATTGTCGTTATCTGTGCTTCCATTCGCCAGCACTTACGAAGGAATCTCTGTGTTTTGCGGTATCTTTGGTCTGGCATCAGGTACTTATGTTGGAATAACGGCTGTGATAATTGTGGATTCGCTAGGAGAAGATCGTTTGGCCTCTTCTTATGGCATATCGTTGTTTGTTAATGGTGTGTTGCAATTGATTGGACCTCCTCTCTGTGGAGCTGTTTATGAGAAAATGGGTAATTACAGTTACATATTTAGCGCCTTGGGTTGTTCTCTTATCATTGGAGCCAGTGTATGGGGTTTGCTACCTTTTGTAAAGAAAGGCACGAAAAAATAATCTACTTTAGAATGATGATTAGCAAGTACTGAACAAAATTCGACTGCTCTTTTATATTTACAACTATATCAATCGACGTACTGCACTAATTAATGGACTGCTACACATGGTACAACAAATATTGGATTAATCATTGAGTAAATTGATTTAAGATATCTACATTTATTACTTGAATTTGAGTCATTTGATAATAGTTCTTAAAAATCACCATGTAATAATCGAGCATATTAATAGAAGCCTGTATTTACTATTGGAAGATGAAGACCTGTTGTATTTACGGTATTTAATTGATTGGAAATTACTGTGTAGAATTATGCAATAATCATTTTTCTGAATATCAAAATCTGTTAAATTAAAATAAAAGTTCTACAGTATGTTTACAAATAGTTATAAATAATGCTTTGTCCATTAAAGAATTTGTTGATTGAATAGCAAAAGGTGAGTTTAAGCTCTCTTTAATCAATGACATGGATTACATTTTTGTACAATAATATTTAGGATAAATAAAAGAGGAGAAGATAGTACGTACTCAAAATAAGGAAGAAATGAATTTTAACTACATTAGACAAAAAATTGTAGGCTATTATTGTTCATAGGTATTTCAATAAATTTGAAGTTTTACAGATATTTTCATTTGTAAAGAGAATTTGTAAATTGGATGAAAGGGATATTATTCACCCTAGCCAAGACCTTGTCAAGTTTTTACTGTATACAAACAGAGTAAAGTCATTTGTAAACCAGATTTGACAATTTGATACGCTGTATGACCAAATATTACTTAGTTTAAGAAATAGATTTTGGTACAAAATGTATGTGAATGAAAAGGTATGATTGACGAATACTATACTGTATTTTTAGCAAGGATATCCCATAGAATTTGATTAGGCTTCGTTTTCATAATTGTTTCAATCAATTAGTTAGTTGCATTAGCTATAATTTTAGATATTCACAACAAAACCACTGATTTTTTCAATTATTAAATAATTTTAAAAATGATTTTATCTGTACAAAACCTATTATCGATTTACCTATTAAATGTGACAAATATTTATAGTAGAATAATTTCTCTAAAATAGCAATATCATTTTATTTTTGTTAACTGTGATCAAGTTGGCAATTTTTCATCGAAATTATCTATATATTTCTCTTATATCTATATCATATATTAAGTTTTAAACAATGTAATATTTTTACTGAAAAGGTCAATTGGATAAAACGCTAGTCTTACTTGTTGAATGTACATGTTATTCAGTTATTGTATTCATGGAGGAAAAATCGTATACGTTTTGAATTGTATAAAATATTAATTTCAGATTTGGTATGGAAATTAAGTGAATCGCTATTACAGCATTGAATTCATTTCAATGTCACTATGTTGTCAACTGTTGAGCTTTTATAATAGATAGATATATTTTTATATTATAGAATAAAAGAAGTCACATATCATGTATATAGTGAACGGTGATAATTTTTATGGCTTGAATATTGTATTGTTTTATATTATCATGTTATAAATAACTATGTAGCATTAATTTATGTACAGTCTTTGAATAAAAGTCACTTTTCTACTTAATATAATATGTATTAATACTTTCAAAGGGGGAACAAGTTATATTAGATGTGAGGTTCAGTCATTTATGAAGGCAGCTAATGAACAATCAATACATTTGAGGGGAAATAAATTACGGTAGATCAATCTCATGAGTCACTTGATATTAAGGTTTTGAACCCATTTCCAGGCTAACATTAATGAGAACGAACTTCGTATAAGTTATCAATGTAGAAGTAGAATATAGAAGTTTCCTTAATGTGAAGAAGATTGCGAAAAATTGGTTTTATCAATATCATTGGTTTCTTCAATATTCATAGAAAAAACTGATGATGTAATGATATAATTTGTATTCACGCTGTAATCTGTCAACATAGAATTCATATAAAAAAAACAATCTCTATTGTATCATAGTTTATTAAATAATTTGGCACAACTGAATTAAGGGGAAACATACATTATGGGTCTATTCTACCGTCAGAAAATGACCGTGACTTTTACATTGGATTTCTTTAGGGCTAGAGTTACACAAAAAGAATATGCTGGCATTAGAAATCTTAAGGAATAAAAAACTTGTACAGAGACGCTAAAAACATTAAAGACATGAATAGAATTAATTTCTCGGTCAACGTTGTTTCTCATTCAGTATAAAAATACAACAAATTATCTTAACACATGGGAAATAATACACTTCTGGGAAATACAATACAGGGTTTTTTCAAGTAGGCCTTACAAGTTTGAAAATATTCATATTTAAAAAAAAAGATATATAGAGCTGGATTTGGTATTGTTTTAAAGGAAAGCACGTCAAGTTATGACTAGAAAATTATGGAAGAGCTCTTAGTGCTCTGTGAATAGTCCGACGACATCAAAGTTTATTCAGAAAAATTTACGGCAGCGTCAATAATATGAGTCTTATGATTTATGATGTTCCATTGAGTACCCTGTCACTATGAAAATTTATGCCAATCATAAATCGTAGGCCTACTACGAATAGCCTATCGTTTGCCGTACTTGGTACAAGAATTACATTGAATGGTTGTTGCCGAGTTTGATTCTTCAAGCCTGCTAGCACGCTCGAGTCTAGTGAAGACAGTCATAAAGTTAACGTAACTGCCGCTAGCGCTAGCTACAGCACGATTTTGCACTTCTATAATATGGTAGTCAAAACTTGATTTGTTTTAATTAAAAACAACACCAAATCCATTTCTTGTCTATTTAAATTTTGTTATGCATTTTCAAAGTTGTAAAGTCCTTTTAGAAATACCTGTATTATTTGAATAGGTAGTTTATCAAACTTACCCACATATTTGAAGAAAATTGAGTTTGAAGGATAGAATGCACTCCTACAACATGAATAAATTGTCACTATGCTTTCCATGTTGAACTAGAAAATTTCCTATTTAGTTCGGCAAGAATTATTGAGCACTGTAATGTTTTCTCAGGAGTGAGCATGGCAGTCAAGTCCTCTTCAGAATCGTTCTGCGATTTCGATTTTTTCTTTTTCGTCTTCTTCAAATGAGCTGGCTTCGGTGGGCGACCCCTGCCAATTGTTCCTCGCTCCATTCGCTTCTGCAATCATGCAAAAGTTGTTCAAAGCTGAGCTGGGTTTGATTGGAATAAGAGAGAATACTCTCAAATCTTATAATACCTACAATATCTTTATTTTGAATAATTATTGGATAAATTGAATAGAAACATGAATGTTAATGATGTTCTATTCTTCAATGATAGAGAGATGGAAAAGGAATAAGAAATTAACGAAAATCTTTCTGATCATTGTGATCAACAAAACCTCCAGCAATATCAAGTAAACTTCCTGGTTTTTTATCATTAAAAGTCTAGAAAAATCGATAATAACATTGATAAGAGTCTACCTGAATTCAGCACGAATAAACTAATTACTCGGATGTTGTAGACTAGTCAAGGTTGTAACTTAATAATATGAAGAATTGAACAAACGAAAATTTCCACTATCTTAGGCTGGGCGTACACCGGTTAGTCAAGGCAAGACAAGATTAGTCACGTTTAGTCACAGTAATTCACATAGTTGCTTTTGAAGCAGCACACACCAATGCAATGACTAATCGGTGTGTGTTGCTTCATAAGCAACTATGTGAAGTACTGTGACTAAATGTGACTAATCTCGGCTTCTCCTGTCTTGACTAACCGGTGTACACCTAGCCTTAGTCAAGACAAGACAAGACGAGATTAGTGACGTTTAGTCACAGTAATTCACATAGTTGTTTATGGAGCAACACACACCAATTAGTCATTGCATCGGTGTGTGCTGCTTCATAAGCAGCTATGTGAATTACTGTGACTAAACATGACTAATGTCGTCTTGTCTTGTCTTGACTAACCGGTGTACGCCTAGCCTAATTGTTAGTACACTGGACATTTTATCTTGAATGATTAAATGACATTCAAAAGAAAAACAAACTAACCCTATAAATACTTATCACTGAAATAACGACATGCAGTCTATTTTTACAATTAATAATAATTCCGTGTAACCTGGCTGGCTCAGGTCTGGTGTCAGAGTTTTCACTTCTCACTATTGTATACAATTTTTCTTCTTCACTTGACTGGAGCGCCTTCGAGTTGCTTGAACTCATTGTCTGTCTCTCCTGTCAAGTGAGCAAGAAAAAGTGTATTCACTAGTAAAAACAGACTGCATGTTGTTATTTCAGTGATAAGTATTGATAGCGTTAACTTCGCAGTTCGGATCAAAATATTCACAACAAACTAACCTTTTTAGTGGTTTTCTTTTCGAATTCAGACGCGTCATAATAGTTCGGTTTCACTCGTTTGACTCTCTCAGTGCGCCGTCTGCTTCCTGCCGCTGGATCGTCCGAACTACCCGATGCGCCGCTCAGCTCAAGTGCTCGCCTCGGAGTGATGAATAAGTTCTTGCAACCTGGGCATGTCTTGCAAGCAACGGCAACCTTCCAAAACAATAAAAATCATTCATAAATTTGTCCCTATAAACCCTATAAAGAAATATTCAAAAAAGTAAATTATGATTTTTACAAAAATTACTATTAATAAGGTTTCTTAATAAATAAAGGCTATTGATTGAAAAATTTTACTATTCAACTTTGAAATGTAATAGGTATTTAAAAAAAACTTTAATACTCCCTGTGTTTTTAAAAATATAAAAAATAAGACTATTTCTGATTATTTTTGAATTAATTATTTTCAAAATGGATGCAACCTTTTTCGATGACTCTGTATAAATAAATAGAGTATAGATGGAATTATAAATAACATGACAAAAATACAAGACCACCAGTGCAATGATTCATGCAATACTAAGATAGATAATAAAATTAATAGATGGAAATAATAAAAACAAGAAGCATAACAATATAGTTGGTCTTTTATAGTTGTTAAGAAATTCCCAACAAATCAACTGAAACCTCCAGATCTGAGAAACCTGGTAAGGGATGTTAGAGATTGTACAGAAGATGAATGAAAACGATACTGGTAGCCTATTACAAAATAATTTCTCCTACGAAAATGAGAAATATAACTTACCTACAACCGATAATTGCATTTTCCAGCAATACAGATTACACTTAACATTGAGTTAAAAATGTATGAATAAGGAAAAGTTATTTTTCATATGAAAGATGAGTTACGAATTTAAAATTCTCCAATAAAGAATGAGAGAACGACAGCAAAGTTTGTTACAAACTCCAAATATGCATGATAAATTTGAAAGTCTATTGTATAGGCAACTTAGTCTTTACTACAGGTGGATTAAAGTATCATTAGTTTTATGAAACAGGCCTCAGTCTTTTGCATGTTTTGGTAAATGTAAATGCATATTTCTGTTCCAAAAGAGTAGGTACGCTACATTTCAGAATACTGTCATACATGTTGATTACTATCACTTGATTTATATTCGGGCGTCAAAAACAACATACAATCAACGGAACATAAAATCGATAACTGACAAAGAAAATACAGTAATAGTTTTATGGGAAGAATAGGCCTAAATTGCGTTCTATTCATGAAAAAAAGCTATCAGTGAAAGTACCTGGAGTCACGAACTGAAGAATATAAAATCCACTTGTTTTTCCTCCAAGCAAGAAATCAACTGGTAAGTTTAGGCTACTGGTAATTTATATTCCAATTAGGCCTACCTAAATTCACTGAGTTGGCTACAACAGTACCTAGGCTATTTAAAAAATATCAAATCCAGGTGAATGCTAGTAAGATTATTCCTACTCAAATCATATTTAAACTTACCTGTATTCCACAAGACGTACAGCTTTTCTTCACAGTTTTTGCCATTTTTATAATATTTGAAAATTGGTAAAATGTTCGCCTACCAAATTAGTTTAGATCAAGGGATCAGGCCTAGCATGAAAATTTAGCTTTAAATATGATTCCATCATACCGTATTTATGATAATAATTTCTGAGTGATTATTTCGACACGCATGAATTTTATGTAATGAATAATACAATTTAACAAATTATCAGAACCAAAAATATTGATTGAAGAATAGAACTGTAACCACTAGCTAGGCCTAAATACAACAAACTCTTCAACTTCATCAGGTTTTAGCGTTTTAGGTTATGTTTAAAGTTTGTTTTCAAGGATTTCAACCAATCAGAATAATGATGTGATCGACCACCTATGTCCAGACTTGGTCGATTTTGTATGCGGATTTTTTGGATTTGGAGACGGAGAGTTTGGATTATCCTGCTTTGCAGCATGCATAGAAAATCGACCAAGTGTGGACATTCTGTCCGACAGATCAAGCTGATCAAGTAAACAAACGCAAGCAGTGCTCATCCGGTCTTGGATTCCATGGATTGTATTTAATATTATTTTATATAAACAGGATAAAGTGTTTTCCTTTTGCGATATTCTCCTTCAATAAAAAAGTTTTTTTAGAGTTATTCTGACAACTCACAGTTCTAAAATTCCAGATTTTCAAATCCAACAATGTGAAGCTACGCTGCATCTGCAAAAACAAGGTACCTAACCTATAAGTTCTAACCTACAAATTTATTCTTTTTACTCAACAGCTCCACTAGCTTTTTTTAATCTTGGGGAGAGTTCCATAACTGGGGCACGCTATTATCGATGTTGGAAAAATCAGTATATCCAAAACTGTACCCATGATAATTATAATAATACCGTGTAACCTGGCTGGCTCAGAGTTTTCAGGTCACTCCTGATCAGTTCAGGGTCTCTGACGTGACGTAACGACTGTTTTTTAGGCAGCCGGGACCGACGGCTTAGCGTGTCCTTCGAAACATGATAATAATTCTAAATTAGCCGAACTAAACTTCAACCAGCTGTGATGATCAATATCGATGATAACGTTCCCCAGTAAAGCCCGGTCTAGACGCTAGGACTTGTTGTAGCACTTAGGGCCATGTCATACGCGCGTGATAACGTACCGCTAAATTTGCTCCAACGCGGTAATGTGGTTCTTATGGAGCATGTCATACGGAGCGCTAGCGCCAGCGCTACGTATGACAGGCACCACATGCGTTGGTGGTACGTTATCAACGGACCGCATTTGCCGTCACGTATGACATGTAAAGGTCAATTACCACATTGACGACAACGACACGACGACGACATTCTCATTTCGTTCTGCGCATGCGTCACCAGCCCGCGCTCTGATTGGTCCATCCTTTTAGAACTTCTGACCAGCCGAATTTCTAGGTTAAGTGACTAGGTACGAAGTTTGAATGTTCGCTGTTCGGAATCAATTGTCAATTAATATTAATAATATTAGTACGACAATATGAATATAATAATCAGTAAATAAAATTATAATACAAACCTTTTCAAGTCATACCGGTACTGCAATTTTGAGAGCTTGATAGCCGACAGCTACAGCTATCATTTGTAAACAAAGATAGACAAATCAGAGCATGAGCTGGTGACGCATGCGCAGAACGAAATGAGAATGTCGTCGTCGTCGTGTCGTTGTCGTCAATGTGGGAATTGACCTTAAACGTTCCGTTGATAACGGTACGTTATCAGCGCTCGTATGACATGGCCCTAAAGCAAGCAAAGGGTGAATCTTTACTTCGGTGGATTATCACAGGAATTATGCGCTACTCTGCAATTTATTTCTTTTTTGCCAAGAACCTGGTCAGATATATTTCTAATCTCATAAAATCTAATCTCCCCGTCTTTCGGAGGAGACGTTAAGCCGTCGGTCCCGACTGCCTAAAAAGTAGTCGTCATATCTCATCATCACCCCACTCATTACCCACGCACAAGCCTAGAGCTCATGTGGTCATCATCCTCAGAAAAAAAAAGAAAAAAAAATCTATGTAGAACCGTTTTTGAGATTTGTTGAGAAATACATAGAGAAATTGCTCGCTTAATATGTTAAGATTTAACTAAATAACTTGAACGTTTTCACCACATAATGCTAAGTAACACCCATAAATTGAAAAGATCAGTCTTCTTTCTGTTACCTGAAATACCTTACCTTGTTACTAAAATTGTTTTGTTTTGGAACAGAAAATTATTTCTGTTTTGTTCTATAATATTGTCTTCTTGACTCTTGTCTATTTGTGATCACCCAATGGGGTCCACATCATGGATAGAAGCATAATAATAATAAAGATCAACTAAAAACTTTGCAATGTGTTAAATATATTGCCAACGAAAATTTGAAGTTAATTAGAGTAGAGTAAGTTAGAAATAATAGACGATTTGGCAAACTAGCTTAGCAAATTCAGCATGGTTAGTTGCTGTTGTCATTTTATCCACGGGTTCGATTCTTATTCCGTCTATCATTCCCATGTATGAGTCTCATTTGGGAGTTTATTCAAAATGGGGAGGCTTGGAAAAAATACAGGGTGTCCCAAAAAATACCGATGCCAGTACTACCACGGTATTCTACAAGTCAAAACAAACAGAAAATGTCGTTGGCAAAATGCTGATTTCTCCTTAGTTTACCTGTAATCCGCCATTTTGTGTTTTTAATATTTTTCATCATATCTCGTTGAAAAAACAAGATTTTCTTATGAAATTTGGTAGGGCTATAATTAAAGGTGTGGTTCACAAAATACATATATCAAAAAATTTCAATATCTGTTTTTCCAAAATGGCGACCGACTAAACTTTTCAATTCGATTTTACTGGAGAAATGTTGCTTTTTACGATAAAACTTTCAAATACAAAAATGTAGAGAATTTTATTCTGAATAAAATGGTGTATAATTGTAAAGAATCGAATGATAAATAACCGAGATATGACTATTTGAAGATTACAACTTCTGTGTTTCTTCATTTCTTCAGCAGTGAGACATGAGAATAAATTTATGAATGCAAAACATATGTTTGCCTATCTTTGTCACTCGAACGTTCCCAATTTATTATTGGATGGAACAACCAATTGATGAATTTCATGAATGCGAAAATATGATACAGTAGTAAATTTGAGAACGCTCAAGATAGGCAAACATATGTTTTGCATTCATAAATTTATTCTCATGTCTCACTGCTGAAGAAATGAAGAAACACAGAAGTTGTAATCTTCAAATAGCCATATCTCGGTTATTTATCATCCGATTCTTTACAATTATATACCATTTTATTCAGAATAAAATTCTCTACATTTTTGTATTTGAAAGTTTTATCGTAAAAAGCAACATTTCTCCAGTAAAATCGAATTGAAAAGTTTAGTCGGTCGCCATTTTGGAAAAAACAGATATTGAAATTTTTTGATATATGTATTTTAATTATAGCCCTCACCAAATTTCTTATAAGAAAATCTTGTTTTTCAACGAGATATGATGAAAAATATTAAAAACACAAAATGGCGGATTACAGGTAAACTAAGGAGAAATCAGCATTTTGCCAACGACATTTTCTGTTTGTTTTGACTTGTAGAATACCGTGGTAGTACTGGCATCGGTATTTTTTGGGACACCCTGTATAATATAGTTCTGGTAATATAAGGGGTTTAGTTTTAGTTTTTTTTATAATGCTCATATTGTTTTTAAATTAAAAATGTAAATTAGAAATGTAAAATTCGGAATTAATTGTATTAAATTCCTGTTGTTTTTCTTCAGGTGGTTAGCAATGGCATCCTGTTTCGACTTTGAAAGTTTCATGGAACTGAATGCACTTGAAGAGGAAGGTAGAAAAGAAATTCTTTCCTTTTTTGAAGATCTGGATGTGGGGGAAGATATTCCTCAATACAGTCATGCAGCTTTTGAGAAAGAAGATATTCCGCAGTACACACATGCAGCTTTTGAGAAAGAAGATATTACGCAGTCCACACATGCAGCTTTTGAGAAAGAAGATATTCCGCAGTCCAGTGATGCAACTGTTGAGGAAGTAAAAAGTGATGAAAACCAGACCCATTCATCGTATATTAACTTTTTGCGAGAACTACTAGATTTTGGTACCAGTTCTAATGAAGCAGAAACATCCAGAGAGATTTGGTCACGATGTGTAAAGGTACGACCGCACTAGCCTTGCACACATAGATGACTGATAGATAATTATTACCTATGATCATCCACATCAACTTACGTGCGAGTTCAGTGTTGTGATGCCATTTCGTTTCGGGCATGGAGTCATAATGTCATAGTTTATGAAGAAAATCATTAGTTTTAATGATATCTCATTTTGAACATTGTTTAAATCGAAACGATGAAACATTGTTTACATCTTGTTTAAATTGTAATTTTGTCAAGGTCCTTTGATTTTTTTTAAAATTTTCTGCTTTTTGCATTAAGATATAGAAATTTTCAATCAAGTCAATCTTGTTCTCAGCATTACCAGTTAACAAATCATTGCATGCATATAAATATCGCAGAAAAGCGATAACAAATCAAATGAACGGTCTCCGGGTAAAAAGGAATAAGTCAAAAATACACTTTTCAACTTTTACCCTCACAAAGTTATCTACTTAATACTCTTATTACAATATTCACCTGAGTAATTACAGCTCTTATATAGGAGTATGGACTTATTCCCTTATACCCGAAGATAAAGCTGTCAAAGAAGTTGATTTTCAATAATAATAAAAATTGGAAAAATTGACTTATTCACTTTTACCCGGAGACCGTCCAAATATAATTGGGGAAAATAAGTTTTCTTGTTTATACTGAGTCAACATTGTTCAGTACTGTTTCATGCAGCCTGACTTCTCTCGACTTATGTTTGGTTCATCTTTTCCAGGAACCAAATCCATGTCAGACATGTATGGCCGAAGGCAAACATTTCAATAAGGAATTCCGATTCATCAACTTAAAAGAAGCATTCTACAAATGTGAAAATGTTGAGTGTAAAGATTTTCAAGTTGATATTGGACCAATTAGAGTTAACCGTTGGGATGAACCGATTACAGAGAAAGAAATTGAAGAATACAATATACCAGGTTGGTGTGAACTTTATTTCTTACTCGAAAAATCATTCATTTTCATATAAATCGCAATCACATTAGAATACACACTGCACAACTCACCGTGTGTCCAGCATATTTATTATTCGTTTTTTGCAGTAAATAAAAGTAGTTACTGCAAGTCATCATTACAATGATAGTTTTATTTATTCATTTTTTTAATACAAAACTCCCCTTCTGGATGCTACAGCTTTGGTTCTACTCACACTTGCGATACTCAAATCGCGAAGCGACTCGATACTAGTCGACTCAGATAAGAAACATGTGTTTTCAAATGATGACGCTCAGACGATCCTGCAACCGTATTGTCTGAAAGTCATCATTGTAAAGCACATGTTTGTTATCCGAGTCGACAATGCTTTCTGCTGATGTGATTGTGTGGTTGTTACAAATAAATTTCATAGATTTTCTTGAAATAATACTATGATGAGTGAGATTTAATCTCAAAAAATTTCTATATCCGCCATTGACTCGTAACATTTTATATTATATTTCATCTCCATAATTATTTCATATATTCATTTATTAATTCATGCTGTTTTTAAATATCTTTTATTCCCATGTTCTGGAATTTAATTTGAAATTCTTACAAGAGTGTAATTCAGATTAATATAGTTACTTTGTAAAATAACAAAATTGTCTCATTTTTATCTTTGAAGAAGATAGTTCTCTTCCGTCCTTAAAATAAAATAATGAAATATGAAGTAGGCCCAGTGAACTTTATTCCTTCAAGCAAATCATACAAAAATTTCACTTGAATAGCAGAAACTTATCCACATTATCCAGTATTCGTGGTCAACTTGGAAAATTAACGATAATATTATTACAAATTAAAATACAATTTTATTGTGAAATAATCATGATATTGACATTATAAACATGAATACTCATAGGATTGTTTTTTTTTTTGTATATTGATGTCTGAAAATGTACACCATGTTCAATTTTTTTATTGCAGGTGAAATCGTGGAGCATATCCCTGTAGTTACCAAACGCGATCTGATAAGAATAGTGAGTATTGCAAGATATCGAGATGCTCTCGAATTGTTTGAATGGGGAAAGAGAGAGGCTGAGAAGATTTACGATACTGAAGTGAATGTAGCTCGAAACGAAAATGCCATACCTATAGATATAGAACCTCCGTCAAAAGCAGAGTTTCTTATCGACAACGTAAGTGACGACGAGGTGGAAAAAATTATCGGCATTTTGAACACTCTCGAGAAAGCCAGGAAAAGAAAGAAGAAATTTGAAGTGAAAAGGAAACCAAAGAAAGAAATAATAGTGGAGAGTGAACCGAAAGTAAGTCATCATTCTGTAGAATCATTGCTAACCGCTGAGGTGCGAGCGGAAACCCCAAAAATAAGTGGTAGTCAAAAGAAAAAAGGCAAGAATAACCGAGAAAGGAAACCTGTCTTATACGATCCAGCGACTGGGAATGCAGTAAGAGAGATAAAACCTATAAATGCCAAAACGATAATGTGTAATTTGAATAAATCTTACAATGACCTATTCAAGAAAAGTGTGTAAAGCGACTCATACACTAAACGAGCATTGCATGTTGTACTATTTAAAAAAATAATAATATTTATGAAAAATAGCATGGCATGCAATGCTTGTATATTGAGTGTACGAGTCGCTTAATGCTTGAACTGGTCTTCTAAGGTCCGATTTCACCAAAAAGAAAGCTAGGTTTGAGCGACCGTTTATTCTATACTCTGTTCACGGAGTCGAGAGATGGCCAAAACAAGCTGTTTGCATGTTTGTGCTTATACAAGCTATGATTCTGTTTTCGATCAATTTCTGTCCAATTCCAGTTCACAATACGTTCATTCAAGGTATGACTGGAATCACGTACTGCAGATAATAATAATATTATTTCAGAAGTTCTACTCTGAATAGGTCAAGCTGCTCCTAGCTAGACTCGCACGCACAGATTTATTTACATCGTCTTCCTTTCCCTGAACAGACTATAGTCTGTTGATAGGGTGTGGTAATACGAGTTTTTGTTTGATAAAATAACTGTCGCTCAATCCTGGTTAACGTTTTCGTGAAATCGGGCCTAAATCATTCATTTACACCAAATTGGTGATTCAGCTGTAATTATATGTATAAATTTGAATATCAGCGATTTAATAAATGAGTAATTGCAGTAAATCGGATTATTTAATTAATCTATTCATTTCCTTAAATAGTCACCATACAAACCTTATAAATGTGAAATTGAAAACATCATCATACTACTGTTCTGATTATTGCAAATCCATTGAGGAGATTGGATATTTTTAACTAAGGATTGCCTCCCTTAGCAAAGATTGATAAACATATTTCCAATAGTTCATTTCTTTCATAGAGCTTCCTTTTTTTGAAAGTCTGGAGCACTATCGCGGCCTTGTCATACATGTTTTTCTGACCATCAATATATATGCCAAGATTGCTATACAGTACTTTCTACAATAATTGTAATTGTAATAAAATAATCTGGGTTAATGTATTAATTATAGCATATTTCCTTGTTCAAAACTATTTAATTGATTAAAGTTTATTATATTAAAATATATTCTTATGGCCTTTAATTGTGAAACTGGTTTATATTAGTGCTTACTGGAGTATAATCATGCTTCGGGAACCGAATATCATGCGTAGATTTTTCCCTATGAACAAATCATGTCGATTATGTGTGTTGCACAGCATGCGACCAATGCTTAAATTTATGCAGCATGCTTTGCAGCACACACAAATCGACCAAGCCAGGACAGGGATTGGCATACGCCAGTCGAATGACACCTTTATGGCGCGGTTTCACGATACCAGTAGACGTGTAGGTTACTGGCAGCAGTTTTGGTCATATGATCTCCCATAACAAATAGGGCAATGCACACTGACTGGAATACTATTTGCTTGTATAGAGTGGATGATCATTATGACCAAACTGCTGCCAGTAACCTACACATCTACTGGTATCGTGAAACCGCGCCATAAGGGTGGTCTTATGAGCTCGGGATTTACTAGTCCACCTAGTTTGTCTTTTAGATGATCTGTTGTTGGACTCAAACCTAACTTTCAAACCTCGGGGTTATTTCCTGCGATAATATTGCTCTTTTACGCCTGGGACTTGCTAATCTCGAGCTCATAAACCCGATTTTGAATACTCAGCGCAAAATCCGGTTTTTAGCCTCCAAATAGAGATAAACCCGATCTCATAAACCGCCCCTAAATTGTGCTAGTTTCGTTCACACATTGCATTTGGCTTAAGCCCGGTCTAGACGCTACGATAAGTTTGTCAAACGTAAGTCGTTCCAACTAGTTGGAAGCAAAGTAGTAGCGTGTAGGTGGCAAAATTAAGAGTTGGTCCAACTTAAATCGTATGAAAAGAGGTATGACTTTTTCATAAGTCGTAGCGTGTAGACGCGATGCAACTCATCCAACTTTTGCTTCCAACTAGTTAGAACGATAAGTTTGACAAAGCGTCTAGACCGGGCTTTATGCTAGTCGACTGGCATAGGCAACTAGGAATCATCCTCCACACAGTAAGTAAGTAAGAAGAATATTGTTTGATATGTTTATTTTGGTATAAAATATAAATAAATTGAAGCGGTAGGACTAGTTCAAGAGTAGTCGTCGTCATCATCGTCATCACACGTCTGTTGCATGGAAACAACTTGAGCTTCGGCTTGCAGCTGCTGCCACTGCTGCTGCTCCGCGGCTGCCTGCTCCTCCCTCGCCTGCAACACAACACACGCACACACTCATTTCTACACATCGCTGTTCTATGCCACGGAGCAAAATATAAAACACGAGGTTGGGTTGATAAGTAATTAACAAAGTTAGAAAACAAATAAGATTGGATGAAACCAATTTCACACCCTGTGTATTCTCTGGATCTTGCGCTTTGCGATTTTTATTTTTCATTCTACTTAAGACAGACTTCAAGGGTAATCATTACAATACGGACAATAAAGCCTGGTTTTCATTAGTAGAGTTAATGGTAGAGTTCCCTGGGCGAGAACTAACTATCTTGTGAACTCTCCCAATGAAAACGTTCATAGTAGAGTGATGGTAGAGTACTTGTTTTTAAGTACCAAGTAAGTAGAGTAGAGTTAGTATGCTAGTTACTCTACCACTAACTCTACTAATGAAAACCAGGCTTAAGATGAAGCATTGCGTCCTGGGTTCGGGAAAACAAACAATAGCCTTCTTCTCGGATGTAAGAATCAAGTCAAAGTACCCACAAGAACGAAATTTATCAATTTTGACAGAATATAATATGAATAATTAAAATATTAACATAATTATGATATATGCATTTGAACCGCCTTGATGAGCTGAGAAGAATGACCTATTGTTTAATAAGATCCGTTCACTTATACTAAAGTTAGGGGCTTCCTCAGTTTATCATCCTTGAAGTATCCTTTCTCACCTCCCACTCCTTAAAAAACTTTAAGTTTTAGAACCGCAAAATAAGTATTCTGTGGAAAAATTATCTCAGAAACAATATAATTCAGTGGGAAACATCAATATAAGTACGTAGAAACTTGTGTTGGACTTCACCAAAAATATATGGTATTTTTTAAATGCAAGGAATTTTGTTAACAGCTCTAGCTCAAAAAGTAGACAAGACAAAAAGTCCTACTTGGACTCAAATTGTAGAGAATAGAATTATCCCCAGAGGGATTTTGATTCACATATTTCTAATACATCAGCCGGAATACAATGCACAATCAAAAACTGAGAAAACTTGAATTTTCGTTTCTCTCGAAAAACTACCCACTTTTTAAAAAATTATAACTCGGTATTTATTGAACTCAGAGGAACGGGGCTGGGCACCAGTCTATTGGAAATTTACTAAAAAAATATATGGGAATTTGTTTTTCTGTCCGATGCTTAGTTTAGACGTAGATTGTAGAAAACTAGAAACAACAGAAAATTTGTGGTTTTTTGGGCAAAATAAAATTACGCCGTACTCAGAAACCGTCACGAACTCATATTATACTTATTTGGAATGCTCAAAATGGTTTAAGATCATTTCCAGCCTTACCTTATTTTTTGGCAAGCACGTCCTCTTTTTGGTCTAATTTGCCTGAGCTATGAGAAATCTGGTGAAAATAAAAAAATAGGCCTAGTTTATAAAATATTGTGAGAAATAGTGTAAATAGAACTTACCCTAGCAAAAAGTTCTTGCTGCTGCCTGAGCAGTTCTTCTTCAGGTATTCCTAGGTTTTCTAATCGAGTGCTCTGCCTTCTTCGTTTCGCGGCCACTGCTTTGCAATCTCGTAATACTGCTTCAGCATCAGCTTTATAATCGCCAAATCCTAGTCTGTCTAATGCTGTAACAAAACGAATTAATATCAATTTGATTCAAATCTTGTAATGAGTATTCAGTGATTTTTCTACTGATATCACTTAGTTTCAATGTGCAGGCAGTAGGTACTAATTAAATTTCAAATGAATAATCTACACGAGTATTGCACGTTGTGCTATTTTTTCAAAAAATAATATTTATGAAAAATAGCACGGCATGCAATGCTTGTATATTGAGTTATACGAGTCGCTTTAGGGCGGTTGCAGACGAACCACAATCGCATGTGGGATGTGGGACCGACATATGATCATGCGATTGTGGTTCGTCTGCAACCGCCCTAATGCTCTAACTAGTCTTCTTAGGTCCGATTTCACCAAAAAGAAAGTTAGATTTGAGCGACCGTTTATTCTATACTCTGTTCACGGAGTCGAGAGACAGCCAAAACAAGCTGTTTGTATTTGTGTTCGTATAGAAGCAATGACACACAGCTGTTTTCGATAAATTTTCTTTCCAATTCCAGTTCACAATACGTTCATTCAAGATCATACTGGAATTACGTATTGCAAATAATAATATTTCAATAGTTTTACTGTGAATCGATCTAGCTGCTCTAACTAGATTCTCGCACGCACAGGTTTATTTACATTGTCTCCCCTTTCCCTGAACAGACTAATTAAGAAATACATTCCAACATATTCTAATTCAGATAATTATCTTCATAGTTCTAACCTGCGAAAATGTGATCGGCGTTGATCGTTTTCTTCATTTGCTGATTGCATATATCGTTGGCTTCTGACGATATCAGGTGAATGAATTCGGTACAGCAGTTGAGCACCAAATCTCGCGCTTCATTTGCCACCCGAACGTTGGGCAGAATTTCTTTTATCATTTTGTTGATGGACGCGCGAGGCAAAGTCAGCTCGTCTTCCTCCCCATTTCCCCCCGCCACACCGGCCCCACCAACACTGGCACTCACATTACTCGATGAAGTCATCTGACGAATTCTATATAAGCTGAAAAAAGAATAAGAGAAATAATTCTAAAGTGATTTATGAAACCTACGTAGGCCTATATCTTATAAAGATGGTATGTTTTATAAATTACAACCTCAATAAGTGAAATAAGTTATGTTGAAAGAAAAATTTACCTATAAGCTACCTACTCAGCAGTAACTAAGTTACTAGAAACCTGAGTACAGTAAGATACATACAAGTTTGTGTTTGTAGTGCGTAGAGCAGTATCCTTTGTACATCCCTACCTGGCAGCAGCCACATTTCACATTTACTACTTAGTAGTAATTTTATTTAGTAATCCTAGTAAATTTACTACTTAGTAATCCTAGTCTAGGCCTACTCAATAGTATTGAGTCTCATTATCAAGATATCCCAGAATTTGTGGAATAAAAGTAGACCCTTATTTACAAACAAATGGAACCTAATCTAATAATATATACACAAGAACAATTTGAAACAATATAGCTTTTCGAAATTGCATTTTTTTGCTCACGCATGATTATGCAGTCTCATGTTCAGAAACATTTCTTCAATGATAAACAGAGAAGCAGAATCTGGAGTTGACTTTAAGGTGTGAAAGTTATTTTAATAGTTATTTCTGGCGAATTTCAGTTAAATCTAAAACATAACCTTAAAATATCTAGCTTTAAGATTCAAAAGGATTTTTATTGGAGAGTTGGTAGGGTTTGAGATAGCGTTTTTTAAAACTATTCAATAAAAAAATAATAGAAACACTCACCCAAAATCAACCCTGTTATATGAAACTATTCAAAATTGTGTATGACAACAAAACACTGGAGTTCGGTAACGTACTTCTGATCGAATCCTTTCTAAACGTGTTAATTATATGATGTTCATAACGATGAGAATGTGAAGAAAATATCCAAAAATTGGGTTATAGAATGATAATTAAGTTTAAAATAAACACATTTATATCATAATTCAAACTTCAAAACAAATATCACGAAAATAGGCTACAAATTTTGGCGTTTACACATCACAGCTGATGATGATTTCTGAGTTTTGACAGCACACCACAGCTGTCCCCACTGTTGCCAGCATAACGCCATTGTGGGAACACAGTTAAAAAAATGTGAAATCTCTGGATTGATATTGAGTTGAATTAAAATATTTTTAATTCTCATCTTGATCGAATGGTTTATTTGAAGAATAATCAAGTAAGGATGGATGCACATCAACAAGGCAAGAAATTTATTTGAGAGCAAGACTTAAGATACTAGCGCTCAAGTGAGAGAAGAGTGAAGAATTTGAAATTGAAATTTTCAAATCGGCGGGCAATCATCGATCCAAATACAAAAAGTATTTTAAACCAGATTCAAAAAATATTCATTCAAAGTGTTTTGAATACAGTATAATAAAAACACTGAGTGAGATGTAGTCGAATTTTACTTGTTTTTGAATAATTATTATTATCATTATTTATCAAATGATTGGTTTTTAGAAAGTAGGTGGTTTTTCCTAAAAGTTATCTTCTTTTTGGAAAATTGTTAAAACTCATTGAACTAAGAGAAATGAAGTAATCATCAGTCTCATCAAAATTTAATTCATTAGAAAAGTGAGAATGGTTATTTTCTGTTCGACGCTTTGACAGAAACTGAAGTATATAGACTGAAAACGGATAAGAAAATGAAAAAATTACGAAAAATCCAACTTCTAATCCACCGGGAGTGGCATCTCCCGGATTAGATCTAGATAATCTACTATCTACATACACATCATCCTTCTGGATTGTCAATGGTTACCCAAATAGGCAACAATGATTAGATTCCTCCTTTTTCAATATTATTATAATTATCAAGAATAATATTTGATATGAAAAATCAACTCTATCATTCTTCTTAAGTGGCTTATGAATGGGGAAAGTAGAGACGGAAAGTTACTGGCTGCCAGTAACTTTCCGTCTCTTCTTTGTTGAGAATAATTTTCAATGTGTAATCAATTTTATTGTGATGGCACTGCAAGTGTAAATATGTAAAACATATGATTTGATGAATAAGAAATTCTTATTAACTGTTTATAGCAGGATTCATTTAACTTGACATAAGATCAGCTGTTTTGGTAATAATTAAACAGTGACTTTGACACAATAATCAAAAGGCTTAAAAGTCTTAAAGACCTTTAAAGTCTTTAAAAGACCTTTTTGAAGAAGACCTTTCAAAGAATAACTTTTTAAAAGACCTTTTCAATAATCTGTGAGATTCAGCATTTGTAGGTTAAGTATTGTGATATTGCTCTTTGAAACAGCTGACTTCTGACAAGTTGAATTGGATTCTGCTATAGTTTAAAGATGAACGTTGTCATGAGAACATTAAAAAAATATGGAGTTGTTGAATAGTGAAAGTTGTGTTACTAAAAGGATTGTAAAAATAAAAGATATGTAAAAAGTGCGCGTTATCTTCATTCACACCACTTATTAAAATAAAAACTTCGACAGGTTATGGGCCCAGTCCTAGTCCCCGGTGAGTGTGAATAGAAAATACTAATGTTCGTGTAAAGAGTGTGACTTTATCGGTAGCGACATTAGAGGAAACCTAGGCTTGAGCAGCGTAAGAACCAAAGTAAAAACAACAGTAAAAAATGACGGAATTTGAAAATGTTGAAAAACTTAAAAACGTTGAAAATTTTAGTGTTTGGAAATTTCAAGTAAAAATTATTTTAAAATCACAAGACTTGTGGACGATAGTGGATGGCAGTGAGACGCTCGATGCAGTAAAAACCAACGACAAAGACAAAGTTTTATGGATAAAACGAGATGCTAAGGCACAGAAACTTATCATAACAACTATTGAGAAAGGACCCCTGATGCATGTAATAAATTGTGATGACTCTAAATCTATGTTTGAAAAACTTTGCAAAATCTTCGAAAGAGATAGCGAGCAGCAAAAATATAATCTTTTACAAGAATTCTTCAATTTTTCGTTTGATAAGAAGTTGGACATTGCTTCTAATATTAGTAATCTTGAAAATATTTCGTACAGATTGAAGTCTATTAACAATGAAATAACCGAGGATATGATGATTTCTAAAATATTGTGCATGATACCGGAACATTTTAAACACTTCATTAGTGCTTGGGAATCGATGCCAGATGAAAAGAAAACACTATCGACTCTAACATCAAGGCTAATTGCAGAAGAATGCAGAAATGAAGGAACGACAAACAGTACCGAGGGTGTGGCCTTTAAAACGGAAATTGAATGCTTCAGATGTAGAAAAAATGGTCATTTAGCCAAAGATTGTAAGAACTCTAGACCAGAGGTAAGAGGTACTATTAATAATAATTCTAAGAGATGCTTCAACTGTAACGGAATTGGACACATAGCTTCACAATGTAATAAGAAAAATTATTGTTCAATTTGCAAGAAAAACAATCATCTTGAGAAAAATTGCTTCTTCAGAAAGAAACAAAGTAAGTCAGGTCATGGATCTTTTTTGACTTCACAAAACAGAAACACCAATCAATCCGTTCTGAAGAAGAAGTCAATGATTGAGTTTGTTATTGACTTAGGTGCAACGTCGCATATGGTTAATAATAAAGATATTTTAAGTGATATTGAAAAACAAAATGTAGAGATAGGCGTAGCAAAAACCTCTCAATCAATGTTTTCTGAATCTAAAGGTGATATTGTAACTCATGAATGTAAATTGAATGATGTATTATATGTCCCAGACCTAAGTAAAAACTTGCTCTCAGTAAGTGCTATTACATCAAAAGGAGGATCAGTACGTTTCATTGAAGATAAGGTTCAGATTGAAAAAGGTGACAAAATTATTATTGAAGGTCAGAGACAGGATAATAACCTATTTTCTGTAAAACTAACAATGGATGATCAACAAAGTAAAATACAATCTGAAGTCAGTAATGAGAGTAAAGTTCAAGTTAAAAAAATTGAAGAAATTCCTGATTGTGACAACACTGATGATTCTTTAATTGGAGTAATTGAGAATGTAAGAGAAAATAGTGAAAATGTAAATAATGATCAAGTAGAAAACATTATGTCAGAAAATGTAAATCAGAACAATGTTCAAAGACCACAGAGGAATAGGAGAATTCCTGTGAGATATCCTGTTAATGATTATGTAATGCTCACATATGAAGAAGCGGTAACAGGGAATGATAAAGACTTATGGAAACAAGCTATTGAAGAAGAAAAGTCGTCTCTATTGAAAAATAATACTTGGGAGTGTGTTAGAGAAAATGATCCTATTAATTCTAAAATAATTAATAACAAATGGGTATTCACAATCAAAGACAGAGGGAGGTATAAAGCTAGACTTGTTGCTAGAGGATTTGAACAGGAAAAGGGGATAAATGTTATTATGTAGTTTTTTGTATTTTTGTGCAGTTGTTTACCTTGTTTAATATGTGTTTTTTCTTTTAATTGGATTTTATGTTATTTGATTAAAATGAAAGTTGTGAAGGTACTTTGATATATAATATAATAATGTAACATGTTATACTATGTAATATGAATTGAAAATTAAGGGAAGGTGTTGAGAATAATTTTCAATGTGTAATCAATTTTATTGTGATGGCACTGCAAGTGTAAATATGTAAAACATATGATTTGATGAATAAGAAATTCTTATTAACTGTTTAGTTTAAAGATGAACGTTGTCATGAGAACATTAAAAAAATATGGAGTTGTTGAATAGTGAAAGTTGTGTTACTAAAAGGATTGTAAAAATAAAAGATATGTAAAAAGTGCGCGTTATCTTCATTCACACCACTTATTAAAATAAAAACTTCGACATTCTTTCCCAGTTTATAAGCCTCTAAGTAAAATCAAAACTGTTTGTTTTTATTTGCCACTCCACGGGTATGTTGAAGAGGCAATTACTGGCTGCCAGTAACATTGTGTCTCTACTTTCCTCGTCAATAAGCCGCTTTAATTGTAAAAGAAAGTCCAAATCTTGAGAAATAATAAAACAGTCCACTTGATGACTAAGTTGAATATTATTATTACCATATGCTTTCTAGAGAAATAGAATTAAATGTGGAAATAACCATTAATGCTATAATAAAAGAAATGCTGGAGAATATTATCTGGAATTTGGACGTCATTTAAATTCTTTAATATATTAATTTGATTGACAACTTTTCCTTTTTAAATCATGTCTTGAATTCATAGTAAGATGTATTGAATTGCACCGCCGCACCTGTAATGTGCGTCCATCCGCCAAATTGTTTTGTGACAAAGTATAATATTTTATAGGCCTATTATACCGGGTGGGGCAGAGTAATGAGCGATTTTGAAAAGGTTGAGTAAAAAAAATTAATTAGTTTTTGAATATTGTGTATATACCATCTTAAAATATATAATAAAGCATTTATGAATATTAAGTAATGTTACCTAAGTTTTAAAAATAACACCAGTAAGATGATGTCCATTCAGGCGTACACATTCTTCCAAGCGAGCCTTGAAGTTGTTCATCACATCCTGCAGCATTGCCAGTGGGATTTGAATCACTTCCTGTCGGATCCGTTCTTTCAGTGCTTCAACTGTTTGTTAGTGGGTTATCCTGATACACTTTACTTTTCAGGTAACCCCACAAGAAAAAGTCGCATGATGTTAGGTCCGGTGAACGGCTCGCTTGGAAGAATGTGTACGCTTAAATGGACATTACCTTACTGGTGTTATTTTTAAAACTTAAGTAAGTTAACATTACATATTCATAAATGCTTTTTCATATATTTTAAGATGGTATATACACAATATTCAAAAACGGATTGGTTTTTTTTACACAACCTTTTCAAAATCGCTCATTACTCTGCCCCACCCGGTATTTTGCCATCGGACTCTAACGGTCATCAGCAACGTCAAGAAATAATATACTAATAATTCCTGTAATCAATAATATTCAATTCGTAATAATTGTAATAATTCAATTCGCCAAATTAAATGAATGCTACTATATATGTAGAGGGACTACCACTACCGCACATGGAACAAAGAAGAGAACAAAAGAACAAAGAACATTTCTTCTTTGTTCCATGCCACCGTATATCCACTAACCTTGGTTTTGTGGTATGTTATTGGGGTTTTTTGGCTGATTGGTACCCATAGTATAGTCTACCGCCAATGAATAGATTATGATACTATAAGGTAATAAAATAATTTCTATATTTTCTAGTTAAAAAGTTGGATGGAAAGAAATTGAAATGTGGTTTGAAGTTTAAATTTCCTTTACAGAAGATTTCCAACGGTAAGTTTTGTGTCGAGGCGGATGTATTGAAGGAGACCTCAAAAAGAGGATGGATATAATTAATAAGAGAGAGCCAGCAACCAAGGGTTGTAAAATGCTTGATGAAGATGCGCAAAGCCAAGTCTTTAAACAGCATATAGAATATGAAGTTGATGAGTTTCTAAAGAGGGACCTCGCTATGACTTTTCGTGAATTAATGCGAAATGCATATTATTACACAGGGCTCATGAGGAAATAAGTCTTAAATTTTCGAGTTCTGTATAGGCCTATTTACTAAATTCATAATTACCGTATATTATTTTAATAAATGCCGTACTGAGTTCGTATATGTTTAAGTTCTCACAGGGCAGAAAAGATTGGTGAGTCTGTGAATTGAATGAACCTCAGACGAAGTTACGAGAGAAAGTGCTTTGAAAGCTTGCCAAACCATTGTAGGCAGATATATGAGGTTCAAAAAATTGCATCCCAGCTTAAGAAGTAAAGGAGAAGCGTGTCTTTTATTCACACGATTTTGGCAAGATAATCCGTTGGTACTTCAACTTCCAATCCTTGACTGACACAAGACTTAACTTCCTCTATTATTCGCCTCTCTTGCAGGTAGGGTATTCGACATCAACATTTTCTTATACACATTTTTTCTCATCACCATAACTATAATATTTCACATAAATTAATTCATCGGAGATTGGGATAATACATGTATAGTAATTGGCAATTAAATTGTTATTGAAATGGGATCCTCTGAACCGCTATTTATAAAATAAATAGTGAATGAGAGAACTCGAATAATATTGCAGTATTCATAAGTTAGTTATTGGAATGTTTAATTAATTATCAAGAAATAGGTAAACAACTTCTATAATTAGGTACAGATTTCAGGTAGGATTGGATTCACTCTTTTTGTAAAAATAAGTAGTAGCCTAATTGGATTTACTTTGTAAACTTTTAAATGGGTTTTAGTGCTTCGAAACGCGCCCAAAGAAGCATACAGTGAGTATTCTCTGTTGTAAATGTGGAAGTTTATACACAAAGATCTTGCTATTTAATTAACAGTTCAAGTAGGGTGAAAACTTTAGAAGTAATATTCAATTCATATTAGGTACTTTATTTGATTTTCTGGAAGGAAGACACTATTTACAGAGTGTCTAATCTGATCCAATTTAGTAATACATGATAAATATTTATGTTTATTGAGTTATTCATTGTAAAAATATAGGTTGACCTGATAAAACTCTTTATAGACGTTTAGGTGTTTATAGAGCCCTTGTTTGGCCAATCATAAACTGTATCGCATCATATAGTTATACAGTGGAACCTCAGTTTCACGAACCTTGATTTAACTTATTTATTTTAAATCCAATTTGATACATTCAAAACATTATGTGGCAATGCCACATTAGCAAATTAATGATTTAATGACTTTCCTAGAAACCGGGCATTAATGTAATGTGTATTATGCAACCCCGTTTTAAGAATACCCACGAAACATACAACGAATATTCTCTCGGTCCCTTGAGCTACCTGTACGTAAAACCGGGGTTCAACTGTTACGAGACTGTGATTACATTATGATTTACAACCTTTTAATCGACAGTTGATTCGAATAGCCTAAGCGGTAGGCCTATTTATCTGCAGTTTGTTAATAGCACAGAAAATGAAGAGGTATTATCTGTGGTAATAGGTAATAGGTGACACGTATATTTGAGTGTTTGTAGGCTTTTGAAATGTAGCTGTTTAATCAAATCGTGTATTATTGAATGCAGAATAATCAACCACCAACCTATGAATACTACTCTATACAGATAACTCCAATCACAAGCCTACTTATTAGAATTTCATGCGTTTATACGCACTTGAATATGATTGGCTCGTACGGTACCTACCTGATCTACCCGTGGTAACAAAGCGAAAGGTGACTTTGCCATCTATAAAATGATTCATTGTACCACTATTTATGATGCAATTATGCATATCACAGAGTCGAGGGAATAATGACTATCTCTCTCAATCTCAAATACGGCACCATCACTCATTTAGAGTAGGCTACATGGAGGAATAGGAATTGGAATTGAATTTAATTAATAGGCTGTGCCTGTGTTATCATGTATGAGTATGGAAACACTATTATTCGTAGGAAATAATTCATAGGAGAAGGGCGTACCCTTGGTAACTTGTATAAGTAATTATCTAATGGTTTGACAAAGAATGTGAAAATTGGATATCATGTGTATATAATAGATTAGTTGAGAAACCTTATTTTGATAGGTAGCCTATCTACTGCCAGAGTATAAGCTCCGAGTCCCTTACGGCTGGAGAGGAGAGAAGAACAGTACTATAAAATACACTACAAAAACGGGTTTCAATGACGTAATGCATTCCTCCTAGGGACACGGAGCTTAGACTTAGTCAGTTCTTTGATCTTTATTCACAAGTTACTGAATTGAATGCGATTTAATTTATCTCAGAGCCCACATTGCTGGTTAGTAACAAGTCAATATTGAATGCAAATTATTTTATCTCAGAATATTGTGATGATAGAGACTTAAACTTTAATTTTATCAATAATTTTCTTTTTCGATTCTGGAAATGAATTGGAAATGAATAATTTTCTCCAGGTCTAGGTTTGTATAAGTCTGTCAATTTTGCACGCTTTCCAATGATTTCATATTCTCACGACCCTATACAGTAGGTATAGCACGGAAAGATGAGTAGCCAAAAGACGCTGATTCTAGTGAAACATGTATCATAATCCATTAGTGCATTGAATACAAAAGGCCACAAAATCTGCGGAGAAATGAGCTTATCTTTTTTCAATTCACGTAGTGGAAATACATTTGAAAGATAGACTGCCCTTTTCACGAGCACGATCACTGTGTGTAGCTTAAATACCTCACTGTGACAATTTTCATAGTTGGAAATATAAGAGCAGTTTTCAGGCTGTGCAATGAGCTAATAGACAAGATCTTAGCAAGCACACTCCATTAATAATTCAGAATTAAATGAAATTGCTGCTTCACAGCTGCTTTGAAAGTAATGTAAGGTACGTGATAATACTGGTAATTCTTTCAAGGATATCTCTAAGGGCAAAAATTACAAAGAAGGATCATTCAAATTTTTAAAGAAATACACAGTTTTATGCGAAATAAAAATAAATGTTGATGCTTATTCATGAATGAATAACGCATGATTGAGAATAAAAATATTGTTTGGTGTGTAGCCTAATAATTGTTAAGAGGAATGAAGAATTTTCTAGTTGAGTTTGAGTATGCCTAAAACTCAATATTATGAAAAATAGGTAATAAGGTGTAGGTAATAGGTAATAGGTATAAGGTGTAGATTAAAATTGAATTGACTTGAGAAAGAAATAGGCTACTTATATTTATCATACTGTATGTAAGAAAACTCAATTTGTGTATAAATTATTAGTTAAAATATATCTAAGAGAAATGGAAATCAACAGAAATGAATAGTTCACTAGAATTCTATTTTAATGTATGAACAGTATGCCACCTTATTTATATAGATTTCTATTTTCCTTTTTTGCATTTTCCAAAAAACCTTTCAGCTATACTTGACATCTGGAAAAACAAAAACTTAGGATAAGATATTTGATATTCATTTTGTACATCTTGCCAGGTCTGACAAGACCTAATATGGCAAACAATAAATTTAATCATAGTAAGCAACAAACAAAAACAACAAGTAATGCTAATTATATTTTGAATACCTACAATAAACAGATTACCAATGGAAATGTTAAGAATGAGCTTTCTCAATGATTATCAATCATTATTATCTTGTATGATAATTATTTGATACTGGAAAATATATTCAATAAATTTTCGGATCATAATCAATTTTCAGTTTTCAAGACAATAAGGATTTAAGAAAAGTGACAATTCAAATTGAAAATGAAACTGATTGAGTACTTACTTTCGATGGAATTAAAAATATATTTCACTAAATACCGATACTTTTTTGTAAGAGATTTGAATGTATTGTATTTAGAGAAGAAAATAATCTATAGTTCCTAAAGTCTTATTAGGTAATAGGCTACATTATAATATAAATATTGAAAACTCGATATTATATATAAGCCTACTGATCTTTATATGCGGACCTACATAATAGGCGCCTACATATTAAACTAAAAAATTCAAATACATTACAAGAAAATAATGTAGATTTATATGACCAAGACTTATGTTTTCAACTAGATCTTATAATTTTTCAAATTAAAAATGTTGAATGATTACCTACCAGAAATAACCTACCAAGTTGCTTTCCTCATTTGTAGGTTTATCCTTGCTCCACTTCTCCTGGTACTTCATCAGTGTTTCTGGAGGTGGCGGTCCAGACTTTTCTCCACTTTTACTGGCATTGGCAACAGTTGTTGGGGGAGAATTTGAGCCACTTGGCTTACTAGACTCAGCACCTTTCAAGTTGCCTCCACAGCTGCCTTTCTTGGAGCCATCCTTCTGGTTACCATTTCCTTCCACAGCCTGTCCTTTTTTACATTTGCCGTTTTTCTTTGTTTTATCCTTCTGAGGACAACTTCCTGAAGATTTCTTTTCGGACGAACTTTTATCACTCTTATCATCACAACTTGCTTTCTCTTTCTGTGGGCCCTTATCTTCTTTCTTTTTATCACAAGGCTTTTTTGGCTTACAATATCGTTTTGGTGGACTTTTTTCAGAACATAGTTTTTCCCTCTTACCATTTTTTTCAGATGCGTTGGATTGAGCACAACTAGAAGATGACTGATTCGCTGAACTTTTGCTAGGACAGCTAGGACATCGTTCACTGGGATCTGCTGGACATTTGTTACCACTTGGACATGATGGCTTGATGCCACATTTGCTCTTCGACTCTCCACCAGATTTATTCTCTTTAGGACATTTTCCAGCTGCAGAATCACTGCATTTACTGCCTCCACATGCTAAATCTGCATTCGTTGTGCTAAATAGTTTATTGAACTGATGCATGTATGAATTCTGATTTTGTGTGAGGCTTGGGGCAGCAGCTCCCCTGAAGCTCTGTAATTTAGAACAAATTCAACATTTTCTTAAATAATGAAAATAAATGTTTCCAAAAATCAAATACAGATAAGTATATGAAAACACATCAAATAGAAAAATTGAAAGCAATTTATAAAAGACATCCAAAAGAAGACCAAATTTAATATGTTAGGCTGGGAGAAAAGGAAGAGTATAATGTAATTATTGAGATCAACCCATAATTGATAACCTTTTTATTTATAGAGTTTATTATAATATTAATGATTTTTATCACATGTAACATTAATTATGAAAAATGGTAACTGAAAATATTCCCGAAAATGTCGAAGATAAACAAAGGAAATGGGTAAAAATTTTTGTCATTTTTATAGTGTAATAAGGCTTACACAATACATGATAAATTGATATTTCAAATTCACATTCAAAATATCAAACACTCATGGAATATTTTCTTAGATAATATAGTTGTGAGAAGTTAAGGAATAATTTTGAGTGGTCCGTAGCCGAGGGCGATAAGTGCCGGTCTGATAATCTAAAGGTTTCTGGATCGAATACAGTTGATGTAACGGATTTCGACAGAAACGTCCACTACCATCTTTTGGAGGTGACAAAAAGCCGTCGGTCGCGATTGCTTAAAAACAGTCATCATTACCCACGCACAAGCCTAGAACTCATGTGGGCATCACCCTCAGAAAAAATAAAAATAAAATGAGATTTGGGAATACTTATTACTGACAATATCTGAGCCTACAAAAGTCTTTGAAGTCGCAAGTGTGTTCAAGCAACTTCATTAAATTGAGTTATGTTTGAGTTTTTAATGAGCATATTATCTTCTGACAATTCATGTGACTTGAAAATTTCAATTTCATTGATGCTCAATTTATGAGTATTAAACTCGGTTGAGTGACGAGTTTCTTAGTTACACATGACACTATTCACTGCATATATTAAGTTCAAGTTTGAATGCTGAATTGACACAACGATAACTTTGTCATAGGAGCAGATGGAAATATTTCACGAATATACAATATGCAATATATGCCTACCCTATATTTAACAATATACTTCACCTGATAAGCTCCAGCTCCTAGTTGGTAAAATCTCCTCAGAGCCATGATTTCTTGATGAATTTGGTGACCTTTGTTCGTGTATTGTGAGTGTCTGGAAAAACAGAAATAATAATAAATAACTGAATTGTGTTTGAGATGTGAGGTATGCTATGCGTGATACTTGACTCTTTAATAGAAGTGTAATTGGAAGTATGAATAGAAAAATATATGGAATCCAAAACTTTTATTAATTAATCGATGGAGCCTACATAAGTTTTAAATTAAATCTGAATTAAGAGTACGGTAGCCTACAACTAGAGTGAAGAGTGAGTTAATTTCTCAAAATACAATAAATTATTTCATTTTCCAGCATCTGGAATGTTGATTGAGGATTCCCAATGTTTTCTCCAAATTTGAATCTTATTGGTCCAATAAGATGTTGAAATTGAATTTCAAATTTATAATTAATGAAAAAAAAGAATGTTACATAAGTGATTTGAATGCTACTTACCGTTTATTTTTGTTGATTACTTGTGATTTTCATGAAATGTTCATCCTGGAATGTGTAAGTGTAGTGTAGTGTGTTGTGATGATGCGTGTTGTGTAGAAACTACTGCATTACTGCAAAATTACTGATGATGTTGTTATTTTTTTATTCTTTTAAGCTGTGTTAAAAAAATTCCTTTAAACATATGTAACTCATATGATTATTTACAATCTGAATGATATACAGATGATTGCCATTGAAATACTCTTATCCATTGAATTAAATATCTAGATATCAAGCTAAATGCTATCATCCATGCTTCTATCCTCAAAAATTGATAAATCCGAACGTTTTCAGCAGTTTCTCATTTATACTGAATTTCAGTCTTGCAATCTTTAAATTCTGTTTCAAAATATTTTTCAACTCGTGATTCACAAACCATCTGAATCATTAATAGGTCACGTTCCACAAAAATTGTACAAAATTATCATCAGTTCAAAATGCAAAAGCAAAAGTTTTTCAGAAATGTATATCAATCTGCAATAAATGAAAGACTCCTCCTCTTCAATATTATTGGATTCAAACGAAATTGTTAGTACCTTTGACGACTATACACAGTTTGTTCATTAGTAGAAAGCTTTTTAATTCCTGTTTAAACCCCTACAGTAATTATACGGACTCCTATACTATTATTGAAATAGAACAACATTTCCAGTATGATGACTAGTATTGTAAATCAATAGGTACAAAGATTTTTAATCCATAATCTCATCCCTCTATAGTAAATAATTAAAAATATAACGTTATATCTACGTACGTAGCTTATTCTGCAAACCACTTTAGGATTGAGTTAGGTACGGTACCAGGAAACTCAGCAATAGGCACAAGAAAAGCCAGATAATACAGAGAGTAATAATAGAGAATTGGGGAGATTCAGGTATAATACAAAGCCAACCTTTTCCGAGCTATTACTTACATTTCTTTGTTTCCCTGGTGGTATTGTTCTGAAAATTCTGTTATAAGTCCGAGAAGGTTTAGATAGTCTAAGCGCTGTGAATCCCCGGATTATGTTTCCCCCATTTTCAATCGGGCCAATACGTATAAGGTAACTTCCCAATCCGTGGTAGCAGCCCGTTCAGCAGCTAGGCACTATTCGAATAATACGCAAGCAGCTTTAACCTACAGCAATTGGAAACGTAAATTCCCCCGTCTACGATTTGCAACAGAAATCCTGCAAGCTTTCACTAATTTAGTCTCTTTTACCCTACAGATAAGTAGGTATTTCCCCATTGGAACACTTTTAGCATCTATATACATGCTTCTCGCGCATTCCACATCTCTCAGGATCAGATAATGAGGCGGAGGTAAAAATAGGATTGGAAATAAGACTATAGAAAATAAAATTATCATTATTGAGCTTTTTACCTAGGATATCAACAACATAGGGCTTAAATTGTCAACAGCAACAACACTGAATAAAATGATTAGCTTCAATTTAAATATTTACTAATGTTCTACTTTACTTTAATCTACTAAGCAGCTACCAATACGGTAATTTTATGTCTGATAGGAATCGTTAAATTTTTTATTTACTTCTGAATGCATCAACTAGGAGAACTATCTCAACTAGGGGAGGAAATATCTTCTTTTGTTAAAATATAATTACAGTAGTTGATAATTCTGGTCTGCGCACAGGCACTAGCCAATGCAGACCATTTTCATATGATAATAAATAAATAAATTTATTTCCTTCAAAACTAAAACCTAAGAATACATTAATAGAATATGATGTCTCATTGTACTCATTCTCTTCATCATACCATTGTTTTTTCCATTTTCATATACTTTCCGTTGTGTACATTATAAGTAACATGTATATTACAATGTGTGCATACTTGTATCACAAATTATTAGATTATTTTTCTATTTGATGTGTGTAGATGCACGTGTATGTGCAATTGTGCATTGTGTATACAAAGTTTCACAAATATGGCGTGTAAAGATGATGGTTGATGAATTTCTTGTACTTTCATACCATGTTTTTGAGTACAGTATGTTTATTTTGTATTCTATTAATTTTTGAAATACAGTAAAATATTTTTGTCATTTTCATTTGAATTCTCCTCTGCAAATATCATGTTGTGGCTCTAGCTCTTTTAAGATTGATAGAATAAATTAAAACCTTTTAATAAAATTGTTCTAAATGAAGTATCACAATCATAATTATTATTGTAGGAAGGTTACTTGAGTACCGTATGAATTACCATGTTATTTTACATTGTAGCCTACTATTTAAAAATCATTTACCTACCAAAATTATAAGAGAATATGAATTTATTCTGAAAAAATAATATGGGACTATAAGGATTATTGATTCTATTAAACTCTTCAATGTCCAGTATTGACATGATCAGATGCTAGACAATAATTTTCTAGAGAAACACAGCATCCGTGACAGACGAATGTGATTGAGTTAAAAAAATCAAATTTGTAAATAAATAGTGGTGTAAAATAACTTGAGTTGAGAATGGAATTAATTCTATTGAAAAAAAAGCAAAATTGTACTATTTTTCATACGTCTTAATTATAGTCTCATAAGAATCAATATTCTATTATACTGCCCTCGCTCTTGTGTACAGTACCACTAACTACCTGTATGTATATGAACTTGAAACTTGAAACTTTGCTGACCTCACCCCTACTGATATAAGAGTACGTCCCTTCCTTGCTCAATACGAAGATCATTATCAATAAGAAGCTCTTGTTGTGGATCTAGTTGGAAATCAACCTAACAAAAAGTTACTTGAGGGACTTTGAGTTGTTGAACAGGTAGGTGATGATGATAAATGAACACCCGGTTTTGGTGGCTTTCAATTTCCGAATTATTATCAGGGAATGTTTTTGGAGCTTCTTATAACATAAAATTATACTGAAGTTATCATTTACCACTAAGTACTTACGGTAAGCAAATTTACTGTTCAATAAAAATTATAGAAATATGGATGAAGTAAGGAGTACGGTACGAAATGATATTGAACATTGTTTAATATTTCAAATTCAAATTCTTCATTCAATTCATGATAATAATTATTTGGAAAATATCAAAAACAAGATAAATATCTTGTGAAAGGTTCACAATAACGTTGTTCGACCATAGTAATAGAATAGAATAGCGATTGAAAATATTATTATTGTAGTGATATGAGTTAACGCACAAACATTAATTTGAATTTGAATTTTAGCGCCATTGATGGTAAGCGTGTTTGATGAGGGACAAGTTGTGTTATTCATATTGTATCTTGAATTTGTCATGATAAACAATTATTATTTTATAAAATTCACATTGATTATGATGAATTGATAATTTTTTCAAAATTGTTCAGTTGTGACAGAAATTTGAAGTCGAAGTTTAGTTTCCCGTTTTAGAAATTTTAGCTTTAGTAGGTTGGCAATGACGCACATGGCAACAGGAAGAATCACGTTCGAATGTGTTTATAGTCAGTTAACGTGCCGGTACAGGTTTTGTAATTAGTGTGATTGTGATAATGTAGGTTTTTATATTTTTCTCGTGAATTTTGTAATTGTGACAATGCTTATTTGAGGGACATTCTTGTGACAGTTGATTGCAGTGTTTTTAGACATTATGCCGCTGTTTTTTTACAAGTTAAAGATCCAGAAAGGGATTCGATGAAAAAATTCATTGAGGTAAGTAAGTTGAGGATACCTATTTATTTTCATTCACTTACCTTAAGCCTGATCTACTGTATAGTTTTTATCTTATCTCTCAGTTCGTGGAAAATTAAGTGAAATAAGTTGAAATCTAGTCAGTTCGAAAGCAATCATGATTTTTGTGCTTGAAAATCGTGCTTAATATTGTTTCTTATTTATAATATCACTACCTATCTCACTTATCTACCAATTTGAGACATTCCCTATGCCCACACTTGGTCGATTTTTGTCTGCTTTTCGATTTTCGTCGTAGCGCATGCTTTGCACTATTTTTAAGAGTATTTTTTCAAGAGTCATAATATATATATATGTTGGGTTGCACCAAGCAAGATCAATTTTTATCCAGGATCAGTGCAATGCTAATTAAATTGGATCAGCTGATTCAAAACGTTGATCCCGGTTGGTGCAACCCAACATTAGGATAATAATTTTACAAAATCAATATGATTGGTTGTTTGGCAGCCTTATTCAATTGTCAAAATCAATTCAATTTGAATTGGTTTTATTAATTTAGAAAAAATAATGGAAAATTAAAAAAAAATTAACTTATAAGAGAAAATAAAAATGATAAATTATAAATAAAATAAAGATAAAGTATATTTTTATCAAATGAATAACAGATATGGATGAGCTTGGATGAATAAAAAAAACCAATAAGCCTAAGATTATTTCCATAGTATTTTATTTTATCTTATATGAAAGAACACAATAAAATACTGTAGCCTATATTAATTGAAAAACGTCGAATTACTCATTGATATTTATGAGTAAAATTCTAGCAATGCTGATTTAGTGAAAACAATGAAAAATATAAAATAGATTTTTATTATAGATCTCATAGATCTCAATAGATATTCATCTATTGAATTTTCTCCCTTTCCCGACAGAATCAGGGATATGACTGAATGCCATCGGAGGAAGGATGCAGATGTAATAGAACATATCTTTTGAAAAAGAGTAGTCTATTTGTTTAGGTTTGAAATAATTATTTTAAGGAGGTATCAAGTTTTTACTGGTTGTTCTCATGTTTCAACTTGATTTAGAGACAATTTAGCTTCTTTTTGTTCCTTTTTTCACTTGGAGAGGTTGCACAATATTACATGCTAGAAATTTATACTAATATTACAAGTTCTTTTCACAGCTACTGTAATAGCCTACTGTATTCAGGTCAAATACATTTTTAGCATGAATACATGTTTATCATACTGGTTCATTTGTATTAACCATTGTATCTGTTCACTTTATCTTCTGATCATTCTCTAATAAGTGATAATATGACAAGCTTCTTGCTCTTCACTGAGCAGTGATATCTAAAAAATAATGATGATGACATTCAGATGAAGACTCATTCAGGAGTTTTGCACAACTTGATAAAAAGGATCAAAAAATTGAAATATTTTATTCAAACAATCCAAATTGAGAGATTAACTTCGAATTACTACTAATAATTACTTCTGCTGATAATTGATATAAAGTTTTAAAATTTATCAACAATAAACAAACTACGCTTTGAAACAAACTGTGAACTGACATTACTGTAGGCTATATTGTCATGTAGGCTAATTTTTATATCTCAGTTAATTATCATATTTTTAAATTACATTTTTATTCTCAATAAATACAAGAAAGTATATATACATTACAAAAAACCAGCAACATAATAACCATACAGTATTGTACAAAATAATAGGAATCATACAAAATTAACTTATTGAGAACTGACTAACGGTAATGGGAAGGATGATGATGAGGGATTAATGGACCTACAGCTTTAGGTGGGTTCTAAACCACCGGGAAGCGATTTTGTAGCTCAGATATTTTTGTATTTACAGGTGCCGGTCGCTATAATATAATATATAATATACTTTAATTTTTAAGCTACCCATGGCTGACTGGAGAACACTATCTTGTCTTTATACTCCATTCAATGGTTTTAATTTCAGTATTGTTTCTTGTAAACGATTTATCATATTTGAAGCCAGTCCTAAGTGATTGGGAGACAATTTTTGAATAACTCTTCAACCGCAAGCATAGCTGACAGCAGCCGTTAAACGCAAATGATTGACTTTCAACGTAAGTAATCAATCTCGCGTTACGTGACTGCGTTGGGCCTCATCAATTATCGTAAACGAAAACTCTCCGCTTTCAAAAACGTCCTGCAAAAATACTACCAAACGGCTGATGTTGATTAACGAAGGAAAGCTCCTTGAAGAAACAAAGGAGTCGCTATTTTTCAAGGGTTGAGATTGAAGACAATCTTCTCTCTCACACAGAGACACAACTGCCTTTCAATTCATAATAGCAGAAGTTGATGAAGTGTGGATGGGGGGAGGGAGAGACGGAAGTCAAATATTTCACCCCCAAACCCCACCAAAAAAGAGAACAGTGTCTCAATAATGGAACGAACGAGGTCGAAAATGAAACGCAGAACTGATTGATATTAATTGTTGTTCGGCAACAAAGAAATAATTACCAGTCGGCCCCTTCTTTTCACTTTCTCTTTTCTGGGATCACTACCATTACATCCCAACCAGAAATGAAAAACTCCGTTATAGAATTCATTACAAATCACTCAAGCAGGTAACTGCCTTGTAATTCATTTCTGGGTTTAGAAAACAGTTTTCTTATCTCTGTGACACAAAATAAGAGTTATTTATTCATTGAGCAGTACTTGTTACTCTTGGTAGTGGAATTATTACATTAGTTCAAATTATTTTATTGGATCAATGGGACTCTGCATATTATTGTAAAATATATATTTTCCTGCACTAGAATACTGGCTGATTATACACATACAGTCTCTCCTCAGTAACTGCTTGGTGGTATATCGTGTTCTGGTGAGAAACGCTTCACAAATTAAATTATGTAGTACTGTACTCAACAACAAAGAACAACCATTCATTGTAACCAAATTCAGATAAATTATTGTTCAATAAATAACTTGTTTTTCAGTATTTGAGTGTATATTTTAATGTATATTTCACTGCGGAGGGACGTTTTGGTCACTCTTTACTATTGTTATCCAGTCTGGATTGACAAAGACTCACGGAGAATCTCTTATTTACTCTACAGTCATTACTAGTTCATTCTATAGTATTCAACTGGATCACTGAAATTGAAACTGGTGCTTTATTTGTGGGCATCAGTCTTATTGCTTCTCCCAATATTTTCTAATGAAAATCTTCCTCTATTTTCTTGACACTGGTTCTACTGTTGATTACTATACTGTCTTGTTACTGTTGTTACTATCTTTTTTTGCAGTATAAAATACTATACTATACTATACTATACTGTCCTATAACTACTCCTAATAATATAAAAATACTATTAAAAGTACTATAATATATACATTATACTATAAATATATAATTATACTATAATATATAAATATAAATACTATATTTCCAAAAAATATGGTAGAAATGGCTGCATCTTTTAAAAATATTTTAAAATAAATCCACTCACTACTGGAAGTCAGACATTTTCTCAAAATAATGAGCGAAAAAAAATTTAGAGTCAGTAGTGAAGTAGTTTCTGATTTCTTGTGCAGCATGGTGAGACATCACTCTCAATTCAGATTAGTAGAACTGTAATAATTTTCACTTGAAAGACATGGCACTCTCGCTTTATCATAGTTTGTGGTGATCCGAAATAATACGCCTGTCTCTGACTTTGCCACTGTGACGTCACTATGGGGATTACTCTAGTGGGCACGCTCATCCTATGCGAAGCACGTAGTGGGTCGAAACAATTTACAGAATCCCTCCTCGGTAGACTGAGAACAGGCTGATGGACCCCGGGGCTCATGTATTTAGAATGGCAATTCTTTTCATGAACATGACTGAATGTGTGATTTCTCACATAACATTCCTACTCGTCACTATTGACGTGAATATACGAAAATTATGTTCAATGATTATTAAATTTCGTATGTAGGCACTTGTATTCATGCACTTTTCAGATTGTACTGCATTTGGACTAGGATTGTGTTTGTTAAATGACACAATCATATGAATATTGTTATTTATGAATAACAATGAATGAAGAGGTCTATTCTAGTTAATCTAGGAAAGGAAATTTGATAAAAATATGTATTGAACATCAATCTTCAGTTGTGTTTTTTGTATACAGAATCTTTTTCCAGTCACAAATCTATTTGTAGCCTATTCCATATGCGTGTGTGTTTTTATTTCATCTGGTGAAAAACTAAAAACCGATTTTCATCAAGACTCGATAATTGAAGGGATTGCTGTTGAGAAAAAGTTCAATCACACAATACAATATCCAGACTTTAACAAAAAACGCACGTCATCTCTAATTCTATTAAACGTGAATTTTTTGCAGAGGTTGTGAGAGCGCGCATGAGCTAGAGTTTACATGGCACATTGACAAGGAGAGGCGATGTTGGTTGAGTTGATAGAGAAAGCAGGGCATGGGACATTCAAATTGAAGCCTGTAACATCATCCTTCTGCTCCCTTTGACCAGTCTGTTTCAAAGGCAAGCTTAGAGGTTTCAGGAAAAACTCGTTGAAAGAGATCAAGCTGCTCTTGATATTTTGTTTGCAATTGGAGTGTGTGTGTCACGCTTCTCTCCCACCCACCACTCTTCCTTTCCTTTTATTTTCACGTTGTCAATGTTTTCCTCCTCCTCCTACTCCTCCTCCTCCTCCTCCTCCTCCTCCCTCCTCCTCCTCCTCCTCCTCCTCCTCCTCCTCCTCCTCCTCATTGTCCACTATTTCTTCTATTCATTCCTCTTTTATCCTTCTTCTCTTCTTCCTCCTCCTTCAGCACCCTTCCTCTTTTTCTTTATCATGAACATCTTCTTCTCCTTCTTCTACTTCTTCTTCTTCCTTCCTTCTTCTTCTTCTTCTTCTTCTCTCTTCTTCTTCTTCCTCTTCTTCTTCTTCTTCTTCTTCTTCTTCTTCTTCCTCTCTTCTTCTTCTTCTTCTTCTTCTTCCTTCTTCTTCTTCTTCTCTCTTCCTTCTTCTTCTTCTTCTTCTTCTTCCTTCTTCTTCTTCTTCTTCTCTCCTCCTCTCTTCTTCTTCTTCTTCTTCTTCTCCTCTTCCTTCTTCTTCTTCTTCCTCTTCTTCTCCTCTCCTCTCCTCTCCTCTTCTTCCTTCTTCTTCTTCTCCTTCTTCTTCTTCTTATTCTTCCTCTTCTTCTTCCCTACTCCTCCTTCTTCTTCTTCCTCCTCTCTCCTCCTCCTCCTTCCTCCTCTCCTCTTCCTTCCCTCCAATTTCCTCCTCCTCTCTCTCTCTCCTCTCCTCCTACTCCAATTCTCCTCTTCTCCTCCTCCTCACTCTTTCTCCCATTCCTTTTCTCCATCTTCCTATCTCCCCCCCTCTCTTCCTTCTTCTTCTCCTTCTCTCTCTCTCCCTCCTTCTTCCACTTTCTCTGATCCTTCCTTTCTCTCTTCTGGTTATCGTTTCTAAGCTTTGTTCATTTATCAATACACAAATCATGACAATATGATTTATGAGAGACAAACAGGCTTAGCCAATACTATTTCTCTCCAGAATTTCGATGACACAGTAATATTGAAGAAGAACAACGAGGATTCCCTGGAAAATTGAAGCTTTATCTGATCCTTTAAAATATTGAACCTTTATCAGAATTCTCACTGGAATACCGTTATCGTATTATATTGTGTATACCAGATTTGAACGATTTATTCCAAGAATAAAGTTAATCGGAATTTCAAAATAGATGAAGGATATAATGAAGGCTACCTTTTGTCATCTGTGATCAATCTCGCAATGAAGTCTAAAATTATTATCCATCAGAGATTGTACTTTAACTGACGGTTAATAACGACGGACTGTATAAAAAGTGCATTACAAAATCTTCTCCACACTTTACTTCATTCACAAACTGACCAAGTACAACGTTGAGTTCACTAACCAAGTTAACTAAGTGTATAGAGTTAGACAATCTATATGCATTGCACAGTTGGTAGACAATCAGAGACCGCAGAGAATAAACATTTACAATGTGAACGCTGCCGGTCCACTGATTGTGTATTGACAATATTCACTGTTAATTTACACACCGACGTCACTCAGTCAGTTCTCACTCGGCTGTTATGCCACAAAGTTAGTTTAATCAACTCGATTTTTAAGGAAATCAGTGCACTGATCGATTGAAACTCGGACCATGACTTTGTGTGTTTATATCGGACAAAATGTTTGTTGAGCAAATGGGATGATGGCAAACCACAATTTTAATCAAGTGATTTTGTTTCGATTTATCGGATATTTGTTTGTCTCATTGTGGAATGAGTTATTGCAATGTTGATTGATTGTATTGTGAGTGTGCTGCTATCAACAAAATTAGTATTGGACACACAAATATAATGATACATTGCTGGTATTTGTTTTCCGAAAATCTCCCTGTTATGAATGAATTTTATCTAAATATATTTTATCTACTATCTTTAATAGATGAGTTTCAAATCTATTTCGAATAATTCACAAAACTTGTTGAACATTACTGCACATAGTAAACTACTCGTGGAATTTAGAAGATAAAGTATCAATTTCAAATAAAATTGATTAATTATATTTATTAAATTCTTATAGTTAATTAATAATTAATTGAAATGTTTAATTAGTAATTACCTACTCATAGCATCGTCGCTAGTATATTTTTACTCGTAACACTTATCAAAGTACTACCGCTCATAAAAAGAGGTGAAATAGTAAAAAGTTTTCGCATATCGTAATCTTCCAATAATGCCAATAATGGAATGAAATCACTGAGAGTTAGAGCTTATAAGTTATGAGTTAAATGTTTTATAAAATGTTTCATAATATACCTGTTTTTTAACAAACCAAGAGCGCTTTTCTGTGAATTGAAAGCCTCTTCATTTTTAATAATACGATAGGATGTTATGAAATCGATGTCATGTTTTATAGGATCGGATATTCTGATAGGAAAATGTTGGTGGAATGAGAAATAAAGGAGTTGCCGGGAGTTGGTTTGAAGTTGGGGCCTTCTTCGGGTGATTCGCCCAACTTTCTTTTGTCCCTCGTTTCATGAAGTACTTTCCATTGGTCCCATGTGTGTATTGTGTAACTTTCCTGATCACTTCTTTCCACTGAGTTTCTTCCTGAGCATACAAATAACAACTTATAGAAGTACTTCCCCCAAAAAACTCCAGACTCTTCCTCTCCCAATTGCCTGGAGGAATCGTGATATCGATAATCAGTTGTTCACGAAACAAGTAAGAAACAGTTTTTGAGCTTGTTCACGAACAAACAACACCGTGAGAAACAAAATTTCTTCTCTCCAATCCCCACTTGAGTTCTTGAATCACCACTAGGGGAGAATCTATTGAAACATTCACTTCGTACGTTATTAAATCAACCGTCAGTTATTAAAAAATCTTCGAATTTATTCCCAAGCACAGATGAAGGATATTTATTAAGGATAGTTCTTCATCTGTGCTATAAGTGTTTGAAATATATAACTACAAAACATTTATCAGATTGAACAACTTCAAGTAGTTTCTGAGGAATTTTATATAATTTTTAATTCTATATTCGAGAGTTTATGAAGCCCTTTCTCAAAGAGTTCAATTAATTGATTCAAAACAAATCATTTCTGCACAAAACATTTACGAATTTATTCCCAAGCACAGATGAAGGGAATAAATTTATTAAGGACAGTCCTTCATCCGTGCTATAAGTGTTTGAAATATAGAAATACAAAACCACTTATTGAATTGAACAACTTCATATTTTTAAGTAGTTTTTGAGTAATATTATATAATGTTTAATTTTATATTTGAGAGTTTATGAAGCTCTTTCTTAAAGAGTTCAATTGATTGATTCAAAACAAATCATTTCTGCACAAAACATCCACGAATTTATTCCCAAGCCCAGATAAAGGAAATAAATTTATTAAGGATAATCATCCGTGCTATAAGTGTTTGAAATATAGAAATACAAAACCACTTTTTAAATTGAACAACTTCATATTTAATCAGTTTTTGAAGAATTTTATATAATTTTCAATTTTATATTCTGAGAGTTTAAGAAGCTCTTTCTTTAAGAGTTCAATCACTTGATTCAATACAAATAGTTTCTGCACAAAAAATCTTCGAATTTAATCCCAAGCACAGATGAAGGAAATTTATTAAGGATAGTCCTTCATCTGTGCTATGAGTGTTTGAAATATACAAATACAAAACCATTATTGGATTGAACAACTTTATATTTAAGTAGTTTTTGAGGAGTTTGATGAAATTTAAAATTTTATATTCTGAAAGTTCATGAAGACCTTTCTTTACTTGTTCAATTACTTGATTCAAAACAAAAATCATTTCTGCGCAAAAAATCTACGAATTCATTCCCAAGCACAGATGAAGGAAATGAATTTATATCAAGTATAGTCCTTCATCTGTGCTAGAGTTTGGACATGTCTTTAATGTCTGTAATGTGATACTATAAGCTCAGATAAAGAAAATGAATTGAAGATAGCCCTTTATCTGTGCTTGTAGTGCAAAGCAACAATGATGATTTATATTTTAACCAGATTGTACCTTGACAACAATCTTACTGAATGAGCTGAAATGAAGAGCAGCTTAATTCTAGAGAATACTAGAATCAAATATGTGAAGAAACAATTCAAAATATACAAATGGGCTTACATAACCATGAATAAAGAAGAAATAATGAACGAATAATTGAACTTTAAATCAAATAAAACTGCTCAACCATATAATGAAAACAAATCCATGCTTTCAAATAAGCCATTACTTTGCAGAGTCATAAAGCCAATATTAATAATTTGCTGAATTAATGAATGAGGAAAGGCATAACAATCATTCTCGAATCTGACTGCCTCCACTCCGTTGGAGGCTTGCTATTGGTCAATCGAAGGCACGCCCGCTCAGTTACCTGGCTCCTCCCCTCAACAAATTGCAGCTCTGAAACGTAGCGTTCTTAGACCGCCTTGTCACAGCCATTTCCGTGAAGAGTATTAATCTTATATAAGTCGTTCTTCATTCTAGAGTTATAGTTCAAAATCACGTGTCTGACTCCACAAATGCATCATTGTTAATGATAATAATTATAAATTATTAATTTATAGATTATGTTGATGATTTCTCTCAATTTTAACGATGGTTTGAAATTAATATGAACTCACGATGCATCACATCATCAAGCATTCTTTAGTGGAATAATAACTGTTATTTAATTTCCATCATGTTTGCTTGAAAATTATTTCAAATATTCCACCCAATGATTTCGAATCAATATCAAAGATTTAAAAATTTCACATATTCCTGAATAATCAAATCGTTGCTCCAAAAATATCTTTGCTCAGCTTATTACTTAACGTTTATGGACTCATACTTGAGGATTTTAATCTATGAGATTGAGTCATAATAATGCGTCCATATAAAGATTCTCGCGGATCGAGAGTTCTAAGAGCACGAAAACAATAGCGAAAAGGTGTTGAATGTGTGAAAGGAGTTAAAAGGAGTTAATGAGTATAAGTTACATAGATAGTGCGAGAAATCAGAACATGAGATTAGCGAGATAGAGATTTTATTAGGGTCAGTTTCAGGGTGGGTAGGGTCAATTTTATTCTATTTCTTGAAAGTAGAACTAGATTTGTTGCTTAATAGAATTATCTGTAGTGATAGAGAAGTTACAAGAAAAAAGAATGGCAGAAAAGGTGTAATATATCTTTGAAATACTATTCAAAAAAGGTTTATTGAACTATAAATAAACATGTTATCATGAACTGAGTATAATGACGAATAAATAAAATAATAGGAGATCAACATCAGAGAAAACATGGTATAGCAGGATTAATTTATAGAGTCAGAAAACAGCTGTTTCGACGTGTAATATCACAATTTACTTAACCTACAAGTGCTGAATCTCTCAGATTATTGAAAAGGTCTTTTAAAAAGGTATTCTTTGAAAGGTATTTTTAAAAAGGTCTTTAAGACTTTAAAGCCTTTGGTTTATTGTGTCAAAGTTGCATAAGATCACTGTTTACTGATTTGCAAAACAGCTGTTTTCTGACTAGTTAAATTAATCCTGCTATAACCATGGTAACCATAGGGATATGACAAGGTGCAAGAAACCAGAATGTGCAAATGACAGAGGAGGAGCATGAGATCAGAATGTAAGAAAGAGAGAGAGAGAGAGTGAGCTGTAGAGGTAGTGAGAAGCTACAAGAAAAAACAATGTAAGAATGGCAGAGAAGGTGAAAGAAATCAGAATGTGAAAATACAGAGAAAAAGCATGATATCAAAATATAAGAAAGAGAGAGTGAGCTGTGATGAGAGGGTAAATGCCACCCTGACAAGACAGCTTTCACGCCTGCACTAAAGTGACAAAATTATGGGGCAAGAACTTGATAGCCCTAATTCGACGTCAAGGCAGTAAAGTGTAGTGAGAATCAAGCAGTGCACGTGGTAATGTTAAATTCGAGGGAGGGGGGGTATGGAGGTAGTGAATAGCGCGGAGGAATAATGAGGTTTCCAAGAACCTCTCACTGATATGAGAGAGGAAAGCAACTGTCGGGAGAGGAGGAGGGGTTGGCATGTGTGGAAAAGCATGCACCTCTTTACATGAAAGCGATGGCCCGCAGCATTATGAATGGTAACGTCAGGCATATTCAATCAACTGAATCTGAGAAGACTGCAGAGTGTGTTCCCTGAGTGCTGCTGACGGAAAGTTTAAGTTCTAATCACTTTACTCAAATATCATTCAAAAGATGTGCTTGAAGTTTCCAACCTTCTGTAGAAGTTTGATACGTCTTTGACTTTTCACTCAGGCTGTCTGTATTTAGTTTGAAGTCACTACACGCTCACTCGGGTTGTATCGGGCATGTATTTGTCTGGCTGGATGATGTAGGGAGTTCGGTGGTAAGGAATAAGTCTACTAAATCTAATAAAGTAATGTAATATCTACTATTCAACTTAAATATACTTTAAATACAAAACAATAACATATTGTAGAAGTAAACCTTTCTGCATGGAAACATCGCTTTGCCGAAAGTTGTGGGTTACAACCTTTTTGCCGGCAACTATTCAATTATACTTGTAATACACCTATAATTTAAAAAGACATTAGATAACTTGATATGATACCATACATACTTTATAAAAGTCGAACAATTCATTAAAGAGTAGATAACTAAGGTTTCTATTGCAGTGCAAAGATAATGAAATGGGAGTATACAAGAATTGTATAATTAGTGTATTAATGTATTACGAGTATAACAAGTATTAATAATACTATCACAAGTTGGCTACTAGTTCTAATATACAAGAGTACTAGTAAATTCTAAATTCTAGTACAGTACCATATTGATTCTTAACTGTACATTACAGTTTTACATACTCTTCCATAATATTATACGAGATTGAGTCTGAGTATTATGTTTCTAAACAGTAGCCTACCAAATAACACTAAATTCCAAGTACCATTTTCCTAAGTAGTACCATATAGCAAGCATAGCGTAATTTTTCTCTATGCGCAAGTTTTCTCTGTGCGCAAGTTTTCTTGCCCAATGTTTTCTCTATGATTGTACCAACCGTATTAAACTAAATTCCAAGTACCATTATTTGAAGTAATTCGTATTGTAAATATTATCTTAGAAGGGGAACATTGCTTGTTGAATGTCCAAATAGAGAGTGACTGTAACTCTAATATTGCGAATGAGGTGGTAAGTTATTCGAAAACTATGAGAGTGGAGCGTAATAGTGATGACGATAGTGTTGAGTCCCGGCGCGGCCGTCTTCAATTAGAGAGTGACCGCGAGTTTTGATTAGGAAAGTTACCGACCAAGATAATTGACCGACTTGTAACGAAGTCTCGAACAAGGTTCGGCAGTGCAAACGCAGCGATAATTGTCACAGTTGGAACGATTTCCATGGACAGTCGACACTGTCCAGCCCCAATTGAATTAGCCGGATGGTCTGATCTCTGATTGGCCCGCCGGCTGTCCTTCCCCCCTCCCCTCCACGGCACACTTCTGATGACATTTCCGTTAACCAGATTTTCCCATTTTCCAGCTCGTAAGTGGTCCAGCACTGCACCGTATAGCCTACGCTGAATGCCCCTCATCAATTTTGTTTGTCCGTTCAACGCAGTCATTATTCAGCAGTGAGTTTGTCAATCAACCTTTGACTGGCGAACGATTTTTTATTCCAATAACCACGGTCTCCATCATTTCTTTGAGGTTTCCTCCCAAATCATGTCAGTTGATGCCTCGCAATTCCCCAGGAGTCTACTATGATCGAGTAGACTTTATGTCGAATCAGATCGGCAAGCCTAGAGAAATTGTATCAGCTCAGATATTTTAAGGTAGGTTTATTGGAAAGGTTTAATGATTTTTCAAGGAGAATAAGAATGACTGCTCACAAAGTTGACAGTGGTGCAATAGTGAGTTTACTATGACTATTATTGCACTGTAGAATTGAAAATAATTTACTTGTCCCATTCACGTGATGAAGAGTACCCTAACTTGTGTTTTCCAGTTGACTAACGCCACTCATTGACGTATTATACTGCTGTTGAATGAGCATTCTAACGCACTTACCACTCACCAAACTAAGTTGTTTACAGCATTTTGACTCCAAAATCCACCTATTCATGATTCATATAACTTCAACAACAACCCTTCCACCTTGACCCACCCCGGATGGTTTCTCCATAATAGTCATCGTTGCTCTGCTGACCGAATATGAACGACGATGAAAGGAAATTATTGTTGCCAGAAGTGTGAAGCTGGGGGGGTGGGGTGGTAGGGGGAAGGTACGAGAAGTTGCGTCTGCCGGAAACTCTGTGTTCCGGGGGGGGGGGGGGTCTGTATAAGGGGTGCGCCAGAATTTGTGACGGCAAAGTGAGATTTATGTTACCTCGGATTACAGCCACCTCCCAGATAATTAGTGGCTGGATTGAGTCTCTCAGCTCACGGAGTTGGCTCAGATTAAAAGCCGAAACCGACGCGCTTTCCTCCTACAACTGACACACGATGGCTTGGCTTCTCTCCTCACTAGTAGGCCTCCTTCCCGTCTCACGAACGGGGGTGGGGAGGGTTACCCACTCACGCTCTAAAACCTCTCCTCAATTCCTAGCGAGAGGCTCAACATCATTTGGCGAAAGTCACTCTGACTAATTGGTCTATAAGTCAAACAACGCATTCCTTGCCAGCCCCACTGAGCTACTGTATTCGTCTCAACTGGAGAAAATCGCTGTCGAGGGCTCATGTCATCTTATATTGCTTTTCCGTTTAGCTATTCACATTCCTTCATCAATGTAGTCTACTGCTTTGATATTCCGTTTGCTCAGATAAGATTGTAGTTTTCATGTTCCATGTTGTTGAATTTTCCATGTGTTCCAATGTAAAAAGGCCATGTTTAAATGTAAAATGGTGTTAAGTATGAGTATTCTTCATTCTGAGGACATTCCCACAGAATATTATTTGATGGCTCCAACCTTAAGGCAAAATAAAAGTGAATAACATGTCGTGTAACTTTTATAATAATGTCATTTGAATATAACTAATAAATGCTGTAGCTTAAGGTTCATCATCCAATACATTTTGTAATAGCTTCATCTGGGCCTACATAATTATTAGAATAGTTGTCTCTTAGTTTTTCTTCACTTCCATAATGCAAATTGTTGGCATCATAATAAGCTCATGCATATAAACAATATCGTTTCAAAATCCTTTCTAGATTTTGCAAATTATTCAATTATCTTATGTATATTATCATTGTTTCCCATTTCTCAATGTTAACGTTTTTATAATATGCAATTTTGAAGCATTCTTGGAGTCTCCCCAACAATAACACCTAGCTATAACGAGATTTTTTAAATTGTTCTCTGTCCTTATTCAAAACTTTCATATCGACCTCGATTTTCAATTGAAATTGTTTTGTGAATTCACAATTGTTTAATTTCTCAATTGAAATTTTTCTATGGGCTCACTTCTGTGTGATTTCTCACCCCGCAGTAGAGATTGAATAAGAGCAGTGATTCGCCGCAACCAACTCACATTCCATCCAATATTCACACTCTTGGTTTCAGTCGTAATGAAGACGTGTACGCTCACTCGCTTACTCGTCAGTCACTTCAACTACAAATTGCAACTAATTGGAGACCTCAATTGTACGCGAAAATTGTGTTGAAGCCTATCGCTTGACGTGAACTCGTTAGGTTGGGTTGTGCGAAAAGCGTAGAGCTCCAATACCACAAAAGCACAGCGCTCTAAGCAAGCTACTTGTCTGGCAACAGTTTTCACGTGTTCGCTCAGACGGAAAATGCGTGTCTTGTTTCCTAAGGGCACAAAGAAATACAGCCGGAGGTCTTGAAATTAGAATCCAGAAGAGCGTTTGCGACATTATTAGCTGCGGGAGAAGGAGTCACGTTAGTTAAGAGGAAGTCTCACTAGTGAAGAGTCGAGTTTGTTGTTCTATTGCACCTCTATAGTGCGAGAACGCCGTGTATCAGTCTACACGATTTGCACAGTACATTCAGAGTGCCAGGAATGCAAATATAGTTTCTAGTTGTCGTTGAGATGGAGCTTTGAAGCCTGGAAGAGAAGAGTATAGAGAACGACTACTTTCAACTACGGTATGGTACTGAGGATGTTTTTGGGAAAGATTTTTACAGTGGATGTATTATAACTTGTGTAGAAAACTTATGAGAAAACATGTAGACTTTGAATCTCAACTTCTAGCTCTAGTTCAAAATACAGATATGAACATTATTCATGTAGTCCTATTCCAAAATGTTTTGTAATAGAAAATTTTTAATCACTTTGTAGAGGAGGCCGTCTTATTTGAAACTATCAGTTTTGAAAGGTGCTTTTATTCTTGTATGCTTATATTCACTGTACAACAGTGACGGAATGATAAAGACAACGTTGGAATCAATAAATTGTAAATCGCTGTTCAAACTTTGTTTTAGGGATTGAACTTAAATCTCTTGGGTTACTGTCTTATTTGTTAGAATGTTGCTTTTAGCCCTTCTATTGCTCAAAATTCATATGAATAATTGTATACATATAACTGTAATAATATAATTGTATTACTGTAGTTTATTACGATTTCTGTATCTGTATTAATGAATGAGTAGATGTATAAAAATATAATTATGGAAACTACTAATAGTGCGATATGGAATATATTTAGATACTCAGAATCTATCACAGATACTCATATCGCAGTGGATTATTGCTTAATTATATTACAGTAGGCTACTTGTCAACTTATCAGCAAATCAGCTTGATCGTTCAATTTTCAAGTTCTGTAGAACTGGGTGCCCACTACCTGTAAAATTTGTATTTCTTCATGTGTCAATAAAATTATTCTTGATTTTTCTCTAATTTTGAAAACTTGAGTTTCATAAGTTTTCTCTGAGAAATGAGGTAGCGATGAGTCTCAATAGAATACATTATCAATGTGTTCTATTCGTCCAAAGCTCTCAGTAACACTATATAAGTCCTATACTCAACTATTTTGGGAGCTTTCATGCTAGTTTGTGTTGGTTCACTCTCTTGTGTAACCTTATATGCACTTTTCGTCGATCGATCAAACGAAGTTTACTACACTGTCAAAGAGAGAATCTCCTAGGAAATATCGTGTTACAACTTGTTCTCAACAAGAAGGAAACGATACCTCAGTGTCACTTGCTTAGTCACGGTATTGAGAACAGTAGGGTCTTTTCCTCAATTCCTACTTCAAAGTCTTCCTTTTGTATGTTGGTTTTCATTCATAACATAAATACATTTACATATCACACTGGCCGTTGAAGAGCAGAGCTCAAGTGGAATGCAACATTTCATAATCAATGTACAGTACAAATTCATCGATAACAGATCGTAATATTTGGAGCTCTGTCATTCCTGGTAAAAAATCCTTTATCAAGTCGTGACACTCTATATCACCAGCGTTTTTTTAAATGGATCAGTTTACTCTCACTTCCATTTCTCAGAAAAAATCTCAAGCTCCACATGAAATTCTAGAAAGTAAGTCGAAACGTAACAAGTCAGCATCTATTAATGGTGCTAGCAGGAAATGCATACTCAGCAGATTAAAAGCATTCCGTTCTGATCTGGAAATGGGATGTCAGGCGTTGCGGTGTACAGCTCGTTTCAGTTTTACAGCTTTTTTTGGGAAACACGGGGACTAATGGGACCGCAGAAATGTAATTAAATTAGATCCGGCAAGAAAAGAATAATTACGGGTGCTCGCCGCTCTCTGTTCCGTCCACTACCATTTATAATTAAAACGCTAAACATTTAATTCCAGTCATCGCATTACGTTTTCATCAGCGTTACTGTCGCACCTCTTTTTCATTTCTCCATTCTTTTTATGCGGTTTCTTCATATCTCTTTATTTCTGTCATTCGCTTTTCGAGTTCTGTTCACATCTCTATTTTTCCGGGGTTTCTTCATATCTCTCTATTTCTGTCATTCGCTTCTCGAGCTCCGTTCACATCTCTATTTTTCCGGGGTTTTTTCATATCTCTCTATTTCTGTCATTTTGTAACGGGACGTGGCTCCTAGCTTGTGCTTCGTTTCTAACTTTCGGCTCGTAATCCGATTAGACTCGAGTGGTGTACTCGTTTCCTGTCTCTTTTCACAATGGAGGAACATCAATATCTGTGGAAGCTCATGATTTTTTAAGCATGGTAGAATGGTGTGATTACAAGGACTTGGTTACATCTAATTTGTGGAATTTTATAACTGATTAGTTGAAATGCATTATTTTTCATCAAATGATCTTAATTTATCTGTTCACGAAATTTTTTGAGTGTGATGTGATGTTGTGGTATTTCTCTATAAAGAAAGAAAAATCTATTTGTCTTTTTCTTTCATTATCAACTTCTTTGATTGATGTTGATTGTATTTTAGTAAATTTATATTGCACAGGATATCTATTGTATACTCTAATCAATATTATCTATTGTATATTCTAGTCTATGCTATCTAAGATAGTTCTTTGGCATTTAAGTTTCAATGATTGAGGTGAGCCTCATGAGTGAAATATGATAAAGACATAACGACTATGAACTATGAGGGCTACATGGAGAATAAATTGATGAATCATTGATAAAAAAGTCAAATTTATGGAACATATTTCATACATTGAAGTCTTCCATATTGAAATGGAACAGTATGTTGGTAAGATATAGATTTTTTTTCAACTTTTGGATGTTTCTCATAATAATCATTTTTTTTGGTCGCGGATTGCAGTATGGATAGCATTAATGGAAATTTCATAAAAGTTTTTCTCTCCGATTTGAAAAATGATATAGAGGAACATAGAATATATCGAAATCCAGCATTATATGAACCAATATCACTCAAGTTCTTCAGACCTCTTTCTTTGAACGAATGAAAATCCCTGATTGCTCTTACAAAAACGAATGCCTACATCAATTTAGCTGACTCCACTCCAATTTTCAATTTCAAAGATATGTGAAATTTCTTTATGTTATGAAGTGAGTGAGGCTTACGTTTTAGCGTTGAGCGCACAGCCAAAGCTCGAATTTCCATTCAAAGCACACATTAATAACTGTTGCCTTCAACGTAAGGAAAAGTGATGAATAAATTCAAAACTTGGTCTCTCTCATCAAACTTGTTCAATATCCATCCCCGACTTGGTCTTTGTTCGACATTCTATTCCAGAAAAGAGCATCTTATAGAATAAAACTTTGCCTCCACTTTTCACTTTGCTCGTCATTCTCTACCTCCTCCTCAATCCTCTACCTTCCCCTTCCACCCTATCCACAACGCAATCTGCGAGCAAAATGGGAAAAGCGGATATTAAAGATGGATTTTGATAGAATGGGATTTTCCGGACGTTTCTCTCATCCACTGTCCGGCCACATGACAGGAGTCTTTTTTCAATACACCGCAACGCAGCCCACGAAACGCAACGTTGCAAGAAGTACCAAATTATTACTTTTGGACTCGCACAATGTGCCAGTCAAATTTCTGTCCAGAATACCATTTCCCCCACATGGGATACACAAGAAGTTTCTTGACATTGAATATAATAAGGATACTAAAGTTGAAGGAAAACATGTGCGGTGACCGTCAACCAGATCGTCAATTTTTCTATCAATACCTTTTTGAATATTAAACTTTGTACTATGTGTTTTAAAAACATGAAATAGAAGATGAGATTTTAGTTATAACAATTTCAAACTTGCTATTAGGAACAATAAGATTGAAATCATAAGATTAATGGATATTGATTTATTCAATGGTTACATTCATTTCATATTGAGTAAAGGATAATTTCCTGTCAGGAAAGCTTCAAACATTCAACTTTCATAATCCCATTCACTTTTTACTCAAATAGCTTGCTAAAAGAAAGTGTTTTCTATTATGGGAAAATTCCACAACATTAATATATATTTTTTCTACAACTTTTATCTTGCTAAAAGACTTCAGCAAAATGAGAATAACTTCATGTATTGCCTGTTTTTTATAGTGTTTTTCATCCTTGAAGACATCTGAGTACAGAAACAGTACCTCACAACTTTCCGAGCTACAATCACACGCATGCAACGTTGCCAATACTCACACTTCTATAATAATGATAAACAGATGCTCAATTATCTGCTCTACTTGTAAATCATCCAAGTTAAATTCGTGATATCAGACTGAAATTTTGCTTTAATACGTATCCGTGCACAGATGATTAAACAATATAACAACATTCCAATTGGATAACGCACCAAGCTGGACAGTTGTCTTCAAGGATGAAAAGCAAGTATCCTCCCAAATACTTTATCATTATTTATTTTGTAGGCTACTTTTGTGTAAAAGGAATAAATTCTTATTACATTTTATCATATAATTTCTTCTATTGATTGTTGTAATGCTATTCAATTGGAAAAGATAACCAATTTACTATCTGTATTTTGGTGTAAAGGCGTTTTGCTATCCCAAGTTACATGATCAATAGTGTATGACAAAAATAGCAACGATAAAAAACCAATTCATTTTACTGACAAGTTTTTCTCTCACATATTTCAACGGATGCACGCTCCAAAAAGTATTTGAAAATCTCAGAAGTGTCGAAAAGTGACACGTGAATATTTGCAACGTGTGAGGAAATGGCGATACAAGTGGCCGTGATGGCTCTAAAGGGCTTCTCCAGAACAGAGTGGGAACATAAAGAGACACAGCGAAGGAAATGAATAGGGCGCTAAGGGAAATAAGAGAGCCGTAAATGGGCGCTGGTGCCATATATGCCAGCCGAGCCAGATCTACCTCATGCATGTGCATATGTGGAAAACGTGGCTTTCTATTCTACCTATTTCAATTTGCCAACTTTTTCACGGACAGCGGAATTTTTTCGCCTCTCGTTCAGTGGAAGTTATTATTCTAGCACTTGTTCTCCCGTTGAGGTTTTGGCACCGGCTTCGCAACAAACTTGTTTTTCATTTATTCTCTGGGAAATATTTGTTGTTTGGCCGTTATTGTATGGTGGTGAAATTCGAACGGTTTGATTATTTTATAACCTTGCGCGCTGAGAGGTGTAGAGTAACATGGAGTGTATGAAGATGAGATAGAGCAAAAAGTAAAAGAAGAAAAAGATAAAAAAAAACAGAAGGAGTAGTGGGAGAGGAAGGAGAAGGAAAAGAAGGAAAAAGAAGAAGAGGGAGAGGAAGGAGAAGGAAAAGAAGAAAAAAGAAGAAGAAGAAGAAGAAGAAGAAGAAGAAGAAGAAGAAGAAGAAGAAGAAGAAGAAGAAGAGAGAAGAAGAAGAAGAAGAAGAAGAAGAAGAGAGAAGGAAGAAGAAGAAGAAGAAGAAGAAGAAGAAGAAGAAGAAGAAGAAGAGGAAGGAGACGAAGAGGAAGGGGGAGAAGAAGAAGTTTAAAAATTGGTTGAATGACAAAGTGACATAAGTTGGCCAATTGAATATTTATGATTTTACTCAAGCTTACTGTTGTTCCTTCATGATGCTTTACTATTGTCACTCGAATAGTATTCCTACAAATGTGGTATTGAATATTTGTAGTAGGTGATTTGTATTGTAAGTTGAATATTTGTAGTATTCCTGCAAATGTAGGAATACACCCTGCATTTGTAATCTCTTTTTGACAGGGCTTTTACTCCACATTATATTTCTTTAGGCTCGACCTTTTTACATTAACCAAAACTGTAACGTCGTTACCAATTTCATGAACATATCATAATTATAAATTATTTACAAAATCATTTTTCGAGAGTACTGTATGATCAAGAACCCTAGAGTTTAATCCAAATTTGAGTGGAAAGGGTTGGGCTTAGTGAAACAGGTTGAAACGGTGGCAACTTCAATGTCCCAATCGGCCGTCATCTACTGATAGTGAAGTACTGTACACTTGACATCAAAATTAGTGAACACTGTCAGTGTTGGGATTGATTAATTATTTACAAGTGCAGGTTTCGATTTCTCGTCATCGGGGAATGTTTAATAAGAGTGTTTCAAGTCGCCATTTTCGTTTCATTCACCGCAGTGAGCTGTCGATGTGACTGTCGCGTTGAATGAGCTCCATTAACTGGAGTTGTCATGATGACATGTCACTGCACTTGACATTCAAAACCACTGCATGGATTCTTTGAAGAGACTGCCTACTTCAGTTGAATCCGCCTGGAGTAACATATCTGGCTGATGGAGAGTGTTGAAAGATGGAGAGTTGAATTTTCTTACTCAGATTTTTTTTGGAGTGGTATCATTCATTAGAGATTTGGTGAAACTCATCTTTTCAGTTTGAAGTTATTATGAAATGAAGGTAGGATATTTTTGATGGTTAGCTTTACTTAAAAAAAGGCATTCATCTTCCAGTAATTTTTACTTGCATTTGCATAGGCTATAATGTATCAACTTTTCAAAGTCCAGTGATAATTCTAAAAAAAAGAAAAATATATAAATGATATAACTTAGTTGATTAAGATCGATTCAAAAATCATTATTTCCTCCAAAGCTGATCACAGCAATATAGGCCTGTACATCTGTGATGATGATTACAGAATTAAGGGTAAATTTAATTTTTTCAAATTCAAATTCAAATTTATTCTCAATCCATTACAAAGGAAATACATTCGCATATTACCTAATTCAACAGAATAAATGAAAAGACAAGATGTTGTCAAGCCACTGATTTATTAGAAAATCGAGATACCGGTTTCGGTTGTTAAACCATTATCAATCTCTGGTAAACTGTAACTTGACGTACAGAGCAGCAGTATTTATACTAACGGTAAAGCACCGCTATTGGTAGACGCTCCAGCCAATGACCGTGAACGGCTGCCATTGGCCTAGACAAGCTCCTCCCCGATTAGCGGTTCATTCAAACATTACAAAATGGCGATTCAAACAGAAAACACAATCAAAGATCAATAAATAGTCACAATAACCTAAGAAATAAATGAAACAGTATTACGGAAGAAAAAGAAAAACAAAGGAATAAACTAATACCGTAATATCTGCCTAACAAATTATGATAAAATGAGATTTGTGGTGTTGTATTGATTGAAATTAATTTGGTCATTCAAACTCAACTGTTGATCATCTTTTGTTACCCTAGTTATTTCTAGAGCTTCCAGTATGTTGAGAATTCTGCCCTTGTTATTAAAATGCAGAAACTTAACATTCTCCTCGGCCTTGAACTTGTTTGAACTTGTTGTAATCCAACAAACGAAAGCATGATATTACAATTGAAAGGAGATAACACAAATTTATTGGAAAGAGACAATTTACCCACAATACATGACGTCTGAGCGTAGGCATGAGTTGTAGACCTTAATATTATTATAAATTTAAAAGATTCTCCATCCAAAATTTCTGTTGAATTATTCATCTTTGTTCATTATTTTAATAAACAATGCTAAACACTCAAAAGTAAAATAAACTGACTTGTTATTTGAGACAAAGCACTTGAAGATCCAACGATCAGTCTCTTAATATTTAAAATCAAAGTCATGTAGCAAATTATAACTTTATTGAACCCTTCTTAGTCAAGCATGAAGAAGAAGCATTCGTTTGTTAGTAATCCATCCTCAACAACTAAAACCACACAAAGAGTTCAAGGTGATTCGTTTATTCACAGACTTTCCTAACAAGATTTGTGAAGGCACCTAGTTGATTGAACTACTTCTCCATTGATGAATGGGTGCCTATCTGCTTCCATGATTTGGGAGGCCCGAGAGAAGCGCACTCTTCGCACACTTGCTAAGTGGAGTCGATCTATTTCCAGGGTGACCTCTGCCTCCATTCCACTCAGCGAGGATCCATCTTCATTATTCTTCCTGCTTTCGAACTGTAATCTTTATCTCACCTCGTCGGCTGGTCAAGCTACTCTTTCTTCTTCAACGTGTTTCGATCTTCTGTTCTCTATTTATCTGTCCGCTTTGTTGAAACGCTTCTTGAATCTGCTTTAATCTCTCATGTTCTCATGATTTTGTTGAGAGTTAGCTCAAATTTGATTAATTCCTCACATGAGCAAATTAAAAATTATATTGGATTAATAGAAAAAACTTTTTGAAATTGTCAAACTCCACTTTTATTTCAATAAAAAACAAAGTGAGGATGTGTAAAGTGTAACATAAAACCATAGTCCTAGTGTGAACATTGTGTTTATTAAAATAGAAGTGGAGTTTGACAACTTCAAAAAGTTTTTTCTATTATGGAAAGATTCCACAACATTAATATTTGTTTTACAAATTTTATATTAATTCACCCGCTTCTTTTAGTTCAATTTTCATCCTCGATTCAATGATATGGACATACATGTCAGAAGATCAACATAATAATAACTACGTAGGCACTACTGACACTTGCGATACTGAAATTGCGAAACGACTCGTCACACGGCGACTCGGCGACGCAGCAAGTGTTTTCAAATGATGACGCTCAGACTAGGCTATTCCAGTATCGGATACTCGACGACTGCACGACTACGTAGCTCGGCGACTCGACATGCTTGTCGCCGAATAACACAGTGATGAATATTATAACAATTTATTGTGATAGGAACTCAGTGGAGTGACTACGAAATAATAAATTTGCCAAGAGTTTTGTTATATGAAATTTAATGTGATTTTTTCTGTGTATTTTCAAATGGAGAAGTAGAGATAGCTTCAATAAATATGAATAGTTTTATAAAATCATTTAAAAAAATTGCAATCAAATCTCTCAGGTTGAACAAAATATTTCTCATCGATTCATTCAAAGCATGCCCAACCAATGCTTCAAAGTTTTAAGACTAGGAAGTTTTTGACACTTCTCAAATAAATAACAAGTTCACTTTCAACAACTAACAAACTATCATTGGCACTGAATTTCGAGGTTGGTCTTGACTAAATGAACTCTGCTCGACAGGCAGTTGCGAGCATGGCATAGTTGCAGGCAACTGCTTTAAGACAGAGCTGAGAGTACGCTCCGTCTGGAGTCAGGAATTCCCGGAATGCTCGTTACGTCAGCTAAGCGCTGTACATTCCAATTGCGTGACGCTCGGACGTCCAGGGATGTTACAGGGAAAGGGATACTAGAGACAGGAATATGGAGATAGGGATAGTAGACACGGGAATAGTAGTGATGATAGGGATGGTAATAGTAGGGATAGTAGAGGCAGGAATAGTAGGGATAGTAGCACAGCTCTCAGCCTTGCTCCAAATCCCATGCTAACTGCAGCTAGCGGACAAATAGTATTTGTCTTCATGACACCAACATCAAAATGCTTTGAATGTCTGTGATGAGAGTATGGGAATGGAACCGGAGTAGTGTGATTTTTGGAATGCAGTTTGCTTAAACTGATGTTCAAAAAGCATTGACAGAAAATTTAGGGAATTTCGTGATGTTTTCTATTATCTAGAATCTAAAGCAAACAACAATTCCAATTCTGGTGAATATGAAGTATCATTGTGTATGATATGGAGTGATACTATAATATAGAATAATAGAATATAGAATATGGTGAGATTCATTCCATTTGGCGCTTGGCGATCAGTAAACAGCTGATCTTACGTAGCTTTGACACAATACTCAATCTACAAATGCTGAATCTCGCAGAATATTGCAAAGACTTTAAAAAGGTATTTTAAAAAGGTCTTTTTTAGGTATTTTTTGAATAGGTCTTTTAAAGATGTAAACGGTTATTGGATATATGGAGGTTATTTTTAGAGCGATAATATCACAGCCAACAAGGAATCAATGCTTTGGAATGATAAAAATACAGTATTATCTACAGGGGGTCAACTCTTTGAGATTTGCAGCATTACCATTTTGAGCCTCAGTAAGATTCCGTGATTCTCTTTCCATAATATGCAATAAGGTCAATATGCTCTAGAAGTAATTTGAACTCATTCAACTAGCTTTATCGTTGTTCGTTCGAGTTCATAAACTGGAGACTCATCTGACTGTCGTAGCCTACTTATCTTAAAGCCAGGAAAAAAGTGAGTCCAACCAACTCAATAATGTCTAGGGGTTGAAAACTTCGAGAATATCATTTTATCTACTGGTGGAGAGTGGAATGGCGATAAATGAAGGGAATTTATAAGGGTTGAACGGGTGAAAAAGTAACGAATCTTTAAATCATAAAGTGGGGAAGAAAAGGCCTCCTCATGGAATAGGAGTTGGGTACTTACTTCCAGGCAGATTAGCGTGGGGTTGGGGGTGGTGGGGAGTTGGGAGTTTCAGTCAAGGGCAAACTGTCATTGGGGGCTGCCAGGGGGGGTAATGAGGGGGTATATAAAGGGGGTTGATATTCCAGTGTAAGTCTCGGCGTTTCAGTGGGAGTCTTCAGGGTTGGGAAGGGTTGAATGGAAGCATCTCTTTTCACGTACCCCACTTTTGTTGCGTAGAGGGGATGATGCTTAAAACTTGGCATAGCAGTCAGTGCGACACAGTCAGTGCGGTCTGTCTGCCTTTCGCCTACTCGGCCCACCAACTATCTACTAACTGGCATCTGGATTTTCGATATGTGTTCCTGAAAAGGTAAAATCAATTGTTCACTAATCGTTCAAGAATTGATTTAGTTTTAAACCTTGGTTTTGATTTGGAAAAAAATAAAATTTACTGTAACAAAATTAATGGTGAATAACAATTAAAACATAATCGATAAGATTTCCTGTATTGGTAGTGTTAAGAATTCATATATCATCTCCATCTTTTTTGTTTTCTTTGTATAATAAGCATTATAATGTACAAAGGGAATAGCATCACCATTCAAAGATTTCTTTGAATAATAGAAAGAAAACTCCTGACTCAATTTCAACGATAGAGATGCAAGATTTCTTAACGGTAATACCACCACTATTATAGGAAATAATTAAGATTATAGTTATTTAAATTCTAATTCACTATCAATTTGGTCTAAAAACTGTAGCTGTAGTTATGAACATTGACAAGCTGTGGAATTCCCATGAATGCTACCAGCATTTAATTGATAAATTCAATTTGAAATTGATAAGAGTACCAAACCTTGACGGTGGAGTTTAGGTATAATCCTTTCTTAAGATTTATGAGTCTTGTTCATCTAATTCACCCTTGTATTGAATTGCCAGAATCTATTCCATTGATATGAAAAAAAAATATATAACACTATATTTTAAAACTGTAAATTGTGCCCATTATAAATACTTTTACAGCTTCCCAGCTGAATCACCTACGTACCGGTAATAATTGATTATGAATGAAATATCTAATTATATTAATACAATGTTGGGTTAGAACATTTCCTATTTTTAAGTTTCATTTCCTGATAATTAAGATGTATGTGAACTAATGTCAGAATAAAATACTAATCTATTGTAGAGTAATTGAAGTATCAACTCGTGTTTGATTATTGGAATCGAAGTAAGGCATGACAGTATGGATACAATCAGAATAAATAAGTGATATTTTCCTCTCGTGGAATTAATCATGTGTTAATTAATTGAATGGAAAAAGGCTTGTGTTAACAAACTCTTTGTTAAGCTCTTTCATGTATTTTTAATCGTTTTCTATTGATGCTTTGAATAGAATATTCCTTTGTCAGAGACACCATTATTTTTCAGTTGATTTATGTGGCTCTCTCTGTATGTACCATTTACATCATAGCGCACTCTCTCTCTCTCAGCCTTTCTCTTCGAAGCATCTGCTGTTTGCCATGAAATATTCGCTCGGTTCCGAGAATGAGGATCGAATGTTTTGCCAAGTTCGGCATTCGGTGAATGGAAGGGCGCAAAACACAATAATCTACGCGGCTTTCCAAGTGTGAACGTGTGTGGCCCACAATCCGCATGTAGTTTGGTGCAAAACTTTTTGTCGAGTAAACGTTTGCGGAAGCCCAGTCGCCACCGCAATACTTACACAATCTCCTCATTCTACACCCTTCTTCTTCTACTTCACTCTATTCGCTGTGTGTGACACCTGCGCTCCCTTTTAAAATATTTGTTAACTAATAGTTTCATTATTATTTAAAGTATTGTCGTATTCTAATTGTATAAATTCCGTTCACAATAGTAATTGCGGCTTCTATTCCTTCCATATTTCCAAACGTAAAGTGATTCAACAAAGAAATCGGATCTCAGTTTTGAATTAATTGAGTGAAAAATCCAGTTCAAAAGCATATGGTTGATTTGAAGTCTCGCGCCCATAATGCAATTTGAAATGATAACCAATGGAAATGAACTCAGCTGTGGAGAAACTACATCGTCTGCTCCATGAGCTTCGAACATAACCTTTAAAGTTGATTAAAAAACTTGAATTGAAGATTATAATCATGTTTTAGAACATGCGATATGTTAATTTTATTATTCTAAATATAATTCCTCAATCGATAAGTGGGAAAAATAGCAAAAGGGAGTTCTATTTCAATTATAAACTAATTTTTACGTACATAAGCCTATCCTTGCCCATGTTAATCTACCCTCGTAGATTCATACGATTATCCGCCAGAGCGCAACACGGTAGATGCACACAGCGAATACATCTTTTTCTTCCCTTCCACCACATTTCTTTATCGTCCTTCAACTTACGGATTTAATTATTCCTTATTGTTTCACCTTATTCTTTTCCTGTACAGGAGGAATTAAATTCTTCCTATCATTTATCCTCTCTCCTTTTTTTCTTTTTTTTTCTTTTCTTCTTCTTCTCCTTTTTCTTCTTCTTCTTACTCTTCTTCTTCTTCTTCTTCTTCTTCTTCTTCTTCTTCTTCTTCTTTTCTTCTTCTTCTTCTTCTCCCTTTTTTCTTGTCATCTTCTTCTTCTTCTTCTTCTTCTTCTTCTTCTTCTTCTTCTTCTTCTTCTTCTTCTTCTTCTTCTTCTTCTTCTTCTTCTTCTTCTTCTTCTTCTTCTTCTTCTTCTTCTTCTTCTTCTTCTTCTTCTTCTTCTTCTTCTTCTTCTTCTTCTTCTTCTTCTTCTTCTTCTTCTTCTTCTTCTTCTTCTTCTTCTTCTTCTTCTCTTCTCCTTCTTTTACATCTTCATCATCTTCATCTAATCTTAGAAGAAGCAGACTCGATCATTCAATCTTTTTTCCTCTCCTTCTCCACCTCCATCTTCTTCTGCAACTATTTCTCTTTTTTCTATCTTCTTCTTCTTCAACTCTTTCATTCTCCCCAACTTTCTCCTCGTTATTCTTCCTTTTTTTTCTTTTTTCTCGTCTCAGCTCATGTAACATTCCTCTGATTCCTCTTCCTTTGAAATACGTACTTGGATTTTTTATTTCATTAATAGTTTTTTTTCGTTTTTCTGCTATTTTTATTCTTCTTTGTACCTCCATCATTTTCAGACCATATCTCTTCCTCTTCAATCTCTCTGAACTACTGTATTGGAAAATGAAACGAAATTGATTTCTGAATTCCATTGAATTATGTTGTCAGTTCCTCTAGACTCTTATCTGTCTACGCGAATACCGGATATTCAGTCAAATAAACTATTTTTCAATTTCAGTATCAATGGATAACTATGCATTCACCTCTTTGCATGATAGTACATTTTGTATTTTTGAAAAATCATTAATACACTTGTCTGAAGTTGTTTCAAATGGATTTAAAACTCTGTTCGATCTGAATGCCACCAGAGGGAGGGGACTATTTATCTCTCATTATTATTCATGAGATGGGTACTGTAACTAATGTTTTATTGTTTCTGCGACCATCCATTCCTGATGCTAATTCGTTAGCATCCTTGATATTTGAATGAGCTCGCTCCAGACTCGGACGTCTCCCCAACAATTGCACTTTGTAATTCCAGTTTGTATTCCAAACAACATCATGCTCTCTTGATTTCTTCTCTTATACAGAATTATCAAGAAATAGTGGAAGTTCAGAGCTTCAGAACAAAACACGACATGAATAAGTGATTAAGCACACGGTTTGTTAAATACTAAGATCGTAATTTGGAGTCTGGAAAATTCGAAGGATTAGGAAATCTAATCCCTGAGGTTTAAAACAAGTACTTTTTGAATTAAGTTGTTTGTCTACAACTTCAGTGGCCGATGCACGAGAGCCAATCAAATCTAACCAGCATAGAATGACATCATTTGACGAAACCAATTTAATAAAATCCTTTTTGAGGTCAGTCTATTCACGTCACAAACTGTGATGGATTAACGAGTCAATTAAAGGCTATGAACAACTAATTATAAATAAATATACAATACAACAATATAAAATACAACAATACAACAATATAAATATACAATACAACAAATATACAGAATATTTATGATATTCTATTTTAAAAACACTTTCAATTAGAAATAACTTGATTTTCACTTACATAATGCACTATGAAAGTGAAAATCAAGTTATTTCTACTTGAAAGTGTTTTTAAAATAGAATATTATATATTTATTTATAATTAGTTGTTCATAGCCACAAACAAGCTTTTTCACAGTTTAATGGAAGCTTAAACACCATAAAAAGAAACGTGGATGCTGGAAAACAAATAAGGTTATAGCTCAAGGCTGTGCATCTTTTTTAAGAGGAATTTATGGATTATTCAGGCACTTTCAATAAGCCCCGGAAGGAATTCTACTGGGAAAAGTGAAAATTCTACCATCTCAATTCACTCACCATGGTAGTATTGTACCGCTGAGGCATACCTATTTATCGGCTTTTGCAGCCTGAGATGAGCCTTGGGTGGTTTTCACATGAGGTAATTGCTCCTTTATCGAGACTTGTATCAAAGTTGGGCGAAATTGAAGTTTCCTAGCCGTGAAATGAAGTCCGGTGCTGCCGTATTCAAAATACATCATGCGTGTACCACTGAGAACATTGGTTAGCTGATAGGGCACCTTACTTAGTTTTCTCAATGAAAAAATATAATCGATTCTGGTACCCTGAGAAGTTGTAATTTGTTGAGAATACATTGTATTCTAATGAGAGAGTTCTAAAATATGATGTGAAACGATATGAGTTTATAATGATATACTCATGCCTGTAGCGTTTCCGTGTCTTATTTATCAGCGTAACTCCATGCACAGTTGACTCAATTTCGCGATGCTTTTCGAAGAGGTTGTTTTTGTTATCAGCAGCTACTCTGTTGCTGCGGACCAATAAACATCACACATGGTAAGGCTACATACAATTGCAAATTGGTGTATTCTATTTCCGGCTTTTCGCGCTCTGAAAACTTCGGCTAAATTTGTATCAGCAACACAGAGAGAGGAAGAGTGACAGAGAAAGAGCGAGTGAGAGAGTGAGAAAGAGAGGGTTAGAAGGGTAGGAGAGTGTTCGTCGAACGTATCGAATCATTTCCCGCTCATTGTCTGCGAATGGCAACTGAGGAAGATACACTACGTAAAATTGGAAGAAGCGGCAGAATAGGCTTCCCGCTTCCTTTCCTGTACTTCATGTTTGCTGTAAACTTTAGCAGCTCTTACGGCGTTTACCGTATTTAAGATCAGCAATCGCTCGCTTTTCCCCCTTTCATATTCTTCTCCAAGCTCGCCTTTCACTCTTACTCTACTCTCTTTGCTCTTCTTCGTGCTATTTTCCTCACTTCGTTTCTTTTATTTTCCTCCTCTACTTCTATGGTTTACCATGATCTCGCTTCTGTACCTACCTCTGTATCAATTGCGAATTCTGTGTTTTTTCTCCTACCTTTTCTTTAATAGCTATTTCTACTCTTTCATAATGTCTCCTCTTGTCCTCCTCATTGTTTCATTATATTATGTGCACTTCATCTCTTTCCTGTACTACTTCTCTTTCGCATTGTCTTTACTCTATGTTTTCATTCTTCATCTTCTTCTTCGTCTCCTTCCTTTTCTTCTTCTTTTCTTCTTCTTCTTCTTTTTCATCATCAACATCTTCTTTTCTTTCTTCTCTTCTTCTTCTTCTTCTTCTCCTCCTTCTTCTCCTCCTCCTCCTTCTTCTTCTTCTTCTTCTTCTTCTTCTTCTTCTTCTTCTTCTTCTTCTTCTTCTTCTTCTTCTTCTTCTTCTTCTTCTTCTTCTTCTTCTTCTTCTCTGTTCCTAATTCTTTTCACCTTGATTTTAATGTTTATACTCTCTTCTGTTTCCTCTTCGTTTTATTCCTATCATTGTTTAGTCTTCATATCCCTCCCTTTTCCCAATTTCTTCAATTTCTTCTTCTTCTTCTTCTTCTTCTTCTTCTTCTTCTTCTTCTTCTTCTTCTTCACCAGAATCTGCACTTTCACCTTTCCATTACACCCATTCAATCGCCCTTCTGCTTCCTTCCAATCCTTTTTTTATCTCTTTTATCTTCTTCTTCTTTCACTCTCCACCTCTTTTCACTTCTGCACATGATGATGACTTCTGCACACTCCCCCCCCCTCCTCTCACACATCCGTCTTTCATAGCCTCGAGCACACATCTTCGGCAAATATAACCTCCCCCCCCCCACACCATCCAGCAACAGCACGTATCAAGCCGCGTCTTCCTACCTTCCATTCAGTTCGGGTCTCTTCTTTCGTCGAGTAAGCTATTTAGAAACTCGCTGGCTCAACTTGCTAAGTGAATTTCCAAACAAAATAATTTCCGATTCCGCTCCTTCTGCGCACCAAACGCTGTAATTGCCGGCGTTTGATAGACAGCCTCTGCCTGCTCAGCTCCGGCCCCTCAGGCCAGAGTGCTGCTCTGCACTACTTTAAGTTTCAACTTAGTCGACGACTTCAAATTCGATACGCTAATTTACTAGCTGAGAAAGTTTGATCCCGCTGACAGACAACTTTAATTGATAAATGTAACTTATATATTAGTTAATCACGAATCAGGCTATGGCGTTTTCGCTTTCAATATTCTATCATGCAGGACAAGGCTGGTGAGTAGTGATCAGTTACAGCCTAACTAATTAGAAGACGACATTTTATTTTAGAGTTCAGAATAAGCAAGTACATGAATAAAATAATATTTGCATAAAGTAAAAAAAATAGTGGATTTATGGGAAAATATTAGTAGATCCACCATTAATGGAAAGTGAAAGTGAAAAAAAAACAGAAAAATTTGAAAGTGAATAAGAACAGAAAAATTTTGGAGCATTGGAACTTACTAGTACATTAATTATTGTGAATTTCTGTAAATTGTTCCCTACTGTTTTGTCCATCTTAATTCCAAAATTTTGTTTGTGATGTATAATGCTGTATTATTCATCTTATTCTATTCACTCTCGTCACAGTTAAGTAATAATTAACTATATAAAATTAGCATATAAAATGGTAGGCCTAAGCCCACATAGGGCTGTTGAGCCATTGACAAACAAAAAAATATATAATAATTAACTAGTCAGCGTGACTAGATTGTTAGACTAGATTAGATGAGACTGGATAAGTGACTAGATTCGAAAATTCTGACATTGCTTTTTGATACGCGGACGTGTTGTAATGTTAGTGAGTAACTAGGAATTATATTGAATTCATATATCATTTGTATATTATGTATAGATTCTATGTGATGACAAAGCCTATTGTAATTGTTTTGTTATTAGCAAATAAAGATTCTTATTCTTATTTTTAATAGAGTAATGAAGAGTTCAATACGCCCCGTGAAAAAAAAATTCCACTCCTTTTTCCTTGGATATGGGATGTTTTCAACCTTATGAAGAAGCACTTATGAATTTTTTAAGGGGTGGAAGGGGTTTCATGACCCCTACAACATCCCATCTATTCGCCCCTGATAATAATGCGAGGAAATATATGTGTTTGAAGATTTGAAAATTCATGAAAACAATGCAAATACTGTAAAGAAAAACTCTCCCATCGGCATCAACATTCATTAGCATGGCTCGTGAATACAGTTTGCAAACAATGAACTACAGTAATGAACTTATCTGAAACAGAGGAAATTGCATTTGTTGCTTGGCATCTTATTGAACACATTACTTCACGCAGACTCTCGCTTATTAAATGGAATTTGTGTGGCGAGAACGTTAAACGTTGCCTGTTATCTTGTAAGGTTCATTAATGCGTATTAGTTTTGTAGATTTCTTGTGCGAAAATTTCAATTATACCGCCGCTAATGAAAAGTAGAGTCGACATGAAAAGTCAGGAGAGAAAGCGCCGGGGCTTGAATTTTAGAGATCATTAGGGGTTTATCTAGGTTGTGGTCTTGGTCCTCAGCCTCATCTGTGAAAATTGGCAGAGTTTCTGTTGTATTTAAAGTGGGCCAATACTGATGTGAACAGTATTGTTCACATCAGTGTAACATAATTTCACATTACATTTTACCAAAAATCATCACATCAGATGAGACCTAACAAAGGAAAACATTTTTCTTATCGATACAATCTCAATAATAATGTACTTCCAGTAATATTAATAATGTTCTAGCTTGAATAAAAAATTACTTTAAAATGCCCTTAGACGCAAGTACCTTACAAGCAACAATAATATTATGTTTTGAAACTAAATATAGAACTAATAAAAGGAGGAATCATCAAGTTTTCAATGGTAGATTGAGACGAAGAAGTACATATGATTTGGAAAAATCAACTCAGATTATTTTAAAAGAGTTTCATCAACGTAATCTTGTGATAATCATAATAAAAGACAATGATGAATGTCTGGAAATTCTATTTTGCGAATGAATTATGAAATATTGAACAGAGGAACATAACAAGACTTGTATAGTTGACTGGACAGTACAAGAAAATTATATGTATTACTTTTAGCTTATACATGCGATCTACGACTGGTGATATGGACACTTCGATATGTATCACTTTTGAAATGATTGGCTAATTTCTTATGAATTTCTCATTAAAGAAAATCATTATTCTTTCGTCATCAACCAAACTTCAAATTCTGATTTCGATCGCAAAATTTTCCTGTCACAAAATAAAATACCACAAATGGAAAATGCTTGGCTCCCTATCTCACTGAATTCAATCTCCTCCCTTGCGCACTATACATAGATATTCGATAGATAAATACTGTAGATAGATTAATCTAGTCTATACGTCACGAAAAGAGCTCGATAATGCGAAGATTGAATAGCGATGACGTCAGAACGGGTAAGACTCAGGAAAGTAACTGAAGGGAAATAAAATGGTCGCTATCTTATCGACTGGCTCGACGCCTCCCCATTCAACTGACTCGAAATTTTATTTTGTAAGAACGAGAATATGATTCGCCTTACTGACTGCCTCCTCTCGTTCGATGATTACATAAAGAGAACGAAAATGTTGAGAATACGAATCTAAGTCTTCAGGCCATGAGTAAGATTCCTTCAGAATCTTCTTATCTCTACCACCCTTAAAAGCAGTCGGTGTTAAATTAGCTCGTCCATCTCAATTAACTCAACCCAAGAAGATTCTTCTGCCTCGTCTCACTGCTTGTTAACTGTCAGCTGCTAATAATTGGATGAACCTTCCAATGGCGCCAGATTCAAATTCTTGTTATCCCTTCCAGGGAGTCCTACAAGATAAATTTAGCATTACATAACACTGGGAGCTGCCGATAAGCGATATTTTCCTTGTGATAATTCGAGGAATTTCTGAATGCTCAGCTGAACCCTCTCCAACTTCTGACAGTTCGCAGAAGCATCAATAATCACTGAAAATTTCTCTGAAAAATAAGTTGGATGATCTTCGTGGTTGAGGAATCTGAGTTTCAAAGTTGGATTATTATATATACTCTGTATGAAATTGCAAAGGATGAGGAATATTTCTTTGCTTGTGAACGGAGAATGAAAATTTTGTAACTAACATGTACTACAGAAAGATTAGAATCGCATGATAGTATATTGTACCAGAAAAGGGTTGGAAAATAATGCATCCATAATAAATGTGAAAATTATTCTAAAAGTTGCCTACTAAAACGTAATTAATCTTGGAATACTAAAAATACTCCATAGATAAAAATACTATATCCAACTGAAACAAATATGAAGTCAAAATAGACTCATGCCCGGTTTTTCAGTCGCTCAATATACAGTTTATGGATTCAATAGCACTATCGAATCAATAACCATGACTGTGTTTTCAAATGCAAAAAAAGTTATTGATTCAATAAGTTTATTGAACGACTGAAAAACCGGGCATCAATGATACAAATCAATCAAATTAGTATTGAAATATACTGTAGTACTAAAATATGTTACCAAACTAGAGAAAACTTCACCCAACTTGAAGAGAACATTACTTTTGAGTGATACTTTCCCAATTCATAACTAACACAAAATTTTTTAGAAACAAATAGTATCTGAGATACAATTTTCATTTTTCATTACCGCTCATGCATTACATGATAGACTTCAAACAATGTATCATTTTATTTAAAGCTAACATCCAAATTCCTTGTTAAAAGAACGATCAGATCCGAATAATCGAAATATTGGAAGAGTGAACAGATTAGTTCGCTCCACCTTTGATTAGAATAAGAAAATATTCTATTTTCGTGTACTTCGAAGTTGAAATAAATGCAAGACCAAAGTTGAATGCAGCTAGAAAACTTGGAAAGTACATTTTTGTTTGTCCGCCTTTACTCAATTGGAGACGTAGCTGGCAGTTTTATTTCAATTCTTTTGTTCTTCATTTCTGGGGCTGAATATGCTGCAAACAATAGCGGCTGAAATTAGAGCGAGATTCAGAATGATTCTGTTGCAATGCACCTGCAGTAAATACTGTGCAGTCATAATAAGAGTGAAAAATATTGTCTAAAATACTTTTCAGTGCAATCCACGTGAAAACTGCAGTGCACGTTGCGAAAAAATCTTCGTAGCTAGTAATAATCCTCGGAAAGGTCCAAAATCCTTTGGGGAGTAGAAGCTCATATTCCTACCCTTGCTTTTCTCGACTTTTACTTTCTACAATTAGCTGCTTGAAAAGTTGCCGTAGTTTATTCTGTCATGATTTCCTTCTCTCTTCTGGTTTGAAGTTTGTTGGTAGTGCGACAATTTCAAATCAAAGATGTAAGAAATTACTGATTTATTCTTAAATTTTGAATGTCTCACTTGGACTGATACGGTTTCATGAACGCCATAGTAATTATTCTATTATTCTTATATGGATACAAATTACTTCTCAATTGGATTTATGCCATTTGAAAGTCATTAAAATGAAAAATTATCATCATCTAACCACTCACTAATCCTGACAGGAAACACAATTGGATAATCCAGACTTCGCCTATTAAGTAGTGCGTATTCATGTGAATCAATTCCTTCAATCTTATTCTTGAAAAACCACTCCATGATTGAACCTATTGGAAATTTTGTCATTTATTTGTATCAACTTTTATTTATTCGAGACATTACTATTATTACTAGTATAGTGTTGTATTTTTTTCATGTAAAATACAATTATCATCATAAAATAATAATCATACCATACGATAATGAAAATAATAGTGAACAGAGTGAGAACATTATCTCTATTTTGCGAAATGTATTATTTTTTCAATAGGCAAAATTTATTCTATATGAATAAATTATACTATAGATTGAATTGTCTTTAGTTTCAGACTTCCCAGGTACCTATTTTCATTGATGAAAACATACTTTTTTGTACAGGTATTGCGGAGTATCCTCCCAAAACAGGATGGCATCATTTTCGGGTTGTGATGGTAACAGATCTGTGGAATAGAAAGGTAGGTGAAGCATTATGTTGTCCATCTCTTGATTTATTCATTTAATTAATCTAAATATTAATGTACTGAATACAGTTATATCGGTATTTGGGTGAAACATATTTATCCATATCTTGATTTATTTATTGAATAAACTGAAATATAGAAGTACTGAATACAGTTAAATTGATGTTAAATGTTATTCAGCGTTTCTTGAATAGCTAGATGATTTATGTATCTCTATATTATTGTGGATTTCTATATTTGTGGCGTAGTGATGAATAAATACTCCATTAATGAAATACACAAAGCATTCCAAACTTTGATTTCCTGTGATAAGAGTCCATCTGATTCTGTTACAACTGAAACGTTTCACGCTATGGCTCGCCATTGTTAAAGTTTACAGCTGGTAAATGGACAGAAATTTCAAAACAAAAGGATAAAGGCTCTATTTAGTGCGGAGTCCGCTTTGCACAGACTCGAGAGAGATCGTATTTTCATTTGTTGGTTTAGCTCTCTCATAACTAACAGGACCTCAAAAATGAAATCATTCAGCATGGATATAGATTATTCACTGCTGTCCGACAAACTTCCACAAAACACTGTGGAGAGCACATTCTTTTATGATAATTTAATTATTTCAATCAACACTATTATTGTTTCTCTGTTATTCTCATCTGGCTAATCTGTATTCTGATTGCGATCTTTCGTCTTTCCCCATCACTGCCGATCCAGCGATCAAATCTTTTTGAAACCTTTATTAAATGATGGAACAAAAAATATTTGAAACCTTGAAACGATTAAATCTTTTCTCTGAACATTCACCCTTTACTCTTCAAGAGTAAATTCACAAATCATTATTTTTCCGTCAAATCTCACAGATGAATCTTATACGGAACCAAATATTCGCTTTTTCACGTTGAAGAGTTTGATCGTTATAGGATATATATTTTCTTAGTATCTACTTTGAAGAGCATTTTGTGGTTGAGAGTATAAGAAATTGAATTTCTTCTTGTATTTACTAACTTAGAAAAGGATTTTGTGATGAAGAGTTTCTAGAGTATAAGAAATTGAATTTCTTCTCAAAATCAGGAAGTTATCGAGAGTTTTCTATCTGATGCTTTCTATCAAGCAACTTCGAATTTTAAAAGCTGATCTTGAGATGCCTTCGGTCTTTTGCAAGAGATGCTTAGCTCCAGACGTGGATAGAGTTAAAAGTAATCTATTACATAGGAATAATAGGAACTATTATTGGAATAATAGTTGTTATTATTATTGGAATAATAGGAATATTTGGAAGAGGTACAGTTTTGACAGAAAGCCTGAATGCCCAAAAAACTAAAACGAAATTTATAACTTTACAACTGAAAAAATTTCAGCATATATTGGAAACTCACAAAAAACAAAAACCAATAGATTATTATGTGGGCATAAAAACAAAGAAATGTGGCTGATTCAATCTTGTATTGAAACCCTAAGGGCCGCTTTCCCCAACGCTGCTTAAGCAAAACATCTGGCTTAAGCCTCATTCGGAGAATAGGAAAAGTATAGAAAAAAAATTGAGCGTCAGCTGTTATTACTTTAAGCAGCGTTGGGGAAAGCGGCCCTTAAGCCGGTCAGTGTAGGCAACAATGCACTCTTTGAGTAGTTGTGAATGTGATATTGTGGTAGTTATCCATAATAAATGAAAAGACAAGATGTTGTCAAAGCACTGATTTATTAGAAAATCGAGATACCGGTTTCGGTTGTTACACCATTATCAATCTCTGGTAAACTGAAAATTAAACGTACAGAGCAGCAGTATCTATACTAACGGTAAAGCACCGCTATTGGTAGACGCTCTAGCCAATGACCGTGAACGGCTGCCATTGGCCTAGACAAGCTCCTCCCCGATTAGCGGTTCAATCAAACATTACAAAATAGCGATTCAAACAGAAAACACAATTGAAGAACAATAAATAGCTACAATAACCTAAGAAATAAATGAAACAGTAGTACGGAAGAGTAAGAAAAACAAAGGAATAAACTAATACCGTAATATCTGTCTAACAAATTATAATAAAATGAGATTTGTGGTGTTGTATTGATTGAAATGAATTTGATCATTCAAACTCAGCTGTTGATCATCTTTAAAAAGATGATCGGGGAGGAGCTTGTCTAGGCCAATGGCAGCCGTTCACTGTCATTGGCTAGAGCGTCTACCAATAGCGGTTCTTTACCGTTAGTATAAATACTGCTGCTCTGTACGTTTAATTTTCAGTTTACCAGAGATTGATAATGGTGTAACAAACGAAACCGGTATCTCGATTTTCTAATAAATCAGTGGTTTGACAACATCTTGTCTTTTCATTTTTTTATTAGGCAACAATGATTGCCATGTGTGGCAAGGTGATGGATGTGAAGGGTTACTGTAAGAAGTAAGAATGTTAGATGATTCATTCCTGTAACTGAATCAATCTTGTGCTAAAAACACAAGCCATCAGCAATTGCAACGCCAATTCGGTTGGTGTAAGCAACAATGGTAGCCAGGTTTGGCAAGGTGAAGCCCCCTCCAGCATGAGGTTAAGTGCTCGCGCATTAATTTATGTTGATCTGCGGCCGGCCGTTAGTTGCTCGTTAGGATGCAGGCGGCTGAAGTCTGCTGACCTGTTTGATTCCCTCCGCGGAAGCCGATTGCTAATGGACCTAATTTGGTTGCACGTCTGTGGCCGTCCTAGGAAAGCGGGTTGATGGGTGTAGCTACGCTGCTTGAATGACTCTCCGAGCGACTCTACTTCCTGCTGGAAATGTGGCTGGAAACGAAACTGGAATTGGGCTGAGTGAAGGGTTAACTAACACTTGAATGACAGCGAGTTAGGACGGTTGCCTTTGAAAATCGTGAACTATTTCTGTTGTTTCATGCTTTTTTGGGAAATGAATAACTGACCTGTGTTATTGAAAAAAAATAAAATAAAATATTTTATTAAATTTATAGTACAATTCATACAAAAATATGTAATGTAGAAAGAAAAAATAAATTTATTGCATTACTCATTAGGCTAAACCTGTGATTGATTTGTTTGTATTGAATATGAATATCATTATTATCAGTGTTTTATCTTTGGCGTTTCGGTGGGGAAACCTGTAGGTAGTTCCTATAGTTTGTAACACTATATCTACACTACCATCTACTATCTACTACTATCTACACTACTATTCTAGTCTATATAGTTTATACCCAAACTTCACTTTGATGTGGAATAATAGATTTTAATACATTGATATTTATAGATTATTCATCAATAGATTGGTTATAATAGATTTAACTTCACAGAATATTCAATTAATTGAAAAAAAAAGTTCTTAATGATTAAAGAAAGTCTATAACTATATAGCCTAGAACCGAAACACAGCAAAAAACCACTAGTTCAATTTCGGAAAGTATTGGAATTTGCATGTAAATTTAAAGCACGAAATTCATATCTAATGTGAGTAGTTATAAAATTAACAGACTCAATTTTTCTCATGTACTTCATTACATCTTGTATAACTGCGTCCAGGACTGATTTGAGCATCAAAAAATAAACAAGTTCTTCAACCCATCGGGCTGCTGTAATCTTGTTGGCGGTCTTATTTGGGAAACATCTTCTGTAAAAACAGAATAGTTATATGATTTATCTACCATGTACCTAATTATATGATTTTATCTACTCGATTGAAATCACGCCTGTATATTTTGCCCCTGTCCCCCTCCCAGCAACAACTCCAGTAGGCGATAGTTTTCTGATTTTCCATTGCACTGTTTATCACACTACTTGTACTAGGCCCACACCAAATAAAAAGATTAAAAAAGAAATTGAATAGAAAACTAGAAATAGCATAGTAAATTCTGATTCAAATGCTATAAAAATATATCTGTAACCTACTGAAAATAAAACTTCATGCAGCCTGTTACCGAGGGATATCAACATGTTGCGTGGGAGCACTCTTTATTCCCCGAGACCCGAAGGGAAATTAGTATCCTCTCAAAAAATTCTCCAAAAAAGAACTCGTCACCCGTCCCCTACCCCCGACCCTATTGAAAACGCTGGTGTGGAAACTAAAATTTGTGTACCAAAGAAAAAATCCAAAAATTTTTTATAAGCTTTCAGTAAGAAAATGTTTTGATGTAGCCTAAATAAGAAACCCGTCTCCCTCTGCAATATACATTTATACATACAATATAATAATTATGTGTAGCCAACCCAAACAAAAATTAAAACTATGTTCTGGAAGCCATTGACATTGAAGAAAAAATTTGGAAGAAATTTTGGGGGAGGGCGAGGGCGCTCAATCTCACCCACTTAAAATCACGAATTAGAAATATGCTAAACTTTCAGGAATCATACTCTCAGTGTTTGAGCTAACAAGTTTTTATGAACTTTCTAAATTATTACGCTCCCTCGCCCTCCCCCAAAATTTCTTCCAAATTTTTTCTTCAATGTCAATGGCTTCCAGAACAGAGTTTTCATTTTGTTTGGGTTGGCTACACATAATTATTATATTGTATGTATAAATGTATATTGCAGAGGAGACAGGGTTTCTTATTTAAACTACATCAAAACATTTTCTTACTGAAAGCTTATAAAAATTTTTGGATTTTTTTTCTTTGGTACAAATTTTAGAAGTTTCCACACCAGCTGTTTTCATTAGGGTCGGGGTAGACGTAAGTGACGAGTTCTTTTTTGGAGAATTTTTTGAGAGGATATCAGTTTTTTTTTTAATCACCTTTTCGTTATAGAGGTATAACACTGCAAACACAATGGATGGGGAGAGAGTTAATTTTTTTTAAACAGTGAAATGCTATGTTATTCGATAAAAGATATTGTATCCTCACTATTTGGGTGCTACAAAATTATTCTAGCTATAAGTGAGCCAGTTATGGTTAATACTGAATGAACAAACAAGACGTTGTGACTGTGTCTGTTGCATCACACCTTATCATTTACTATCCAGACTTTAACGACATATCATTGTAGGAACATTAATTCATGTATAAGCAGTTATCCACAATGTTTGTTCAATATGATTGAGATTTTGAATTTAGATTGAAATTTTAACCCATTACGATAGGTCACATGACCACTTTTGATGGAAAAAATATTTTGTAATCGAAAAATGAAATCCTTGTAAAAATTTGCCCAACACCATTATTATACATTCCAGGAACAAAATTCTCAAATTTTCCCCATTAATGATTCTAAAATGAACGATTCAATTTTTCTATTTCCTGTCAGAGTTTTATTTCTTTTAATTGCTGAAATTGTTGAATTGACGCGACATTATTTACATTCTTTAAAACTTCAAATTCCAAATATTGCAACTTTAATTATTATTCGGGCAGAGCTACAGAGCTTAATCGGACATTGAATGATTTGAAATTTTAAATGTGATTAGACTTCTACTAATCTACTTGAAGGCCTATATCTTCCAAACTATTAGGCCCTCAATGACCAATTAATTCTCAAATTGTAGGTATTTTAATATACTCTAAGAAATATGTTGGATGTCATATATGAGAAAGTGATACTTCACGGTCAAAATTAAAAAAAACAAATGAAAAATTACGATAATTCAATGAACTTTGAAGAGCTGTATTTCGCAAACGGTTGAGCCTACAATAACAAATTTGGTCTCAAGTTGTAGGTAATTGAATCAGCTTCCAAAACTATGTTGAATGTTCTATATGGAAAAATGATTCTTCAGGGTCATAATTGAAGAAATGTAGAAAAAGTGGAAAAATTCAACAATTTGATAAACTTTGAAGGCCTACACATCTCGCAAACTATTGGGTCTACAATAATCTATTTGGTCTCAAATTGTAGATTCTTAAATTATCTTTCAAAACTTTGCTGAAAGTCACATTCGAAAAAGTGATCCTTCACGGTCAAAATTGACCAAATGTAAAAACAAGTGAAAAATTACGATAATTTGATGAACTTTGAAGAGCTGTATTTCGCAAACGGTTGGGCCTACAATAACCAATCAGGTATCAAATTGTAGGTATTTAAATTTACTTTCAACCCTATGTTGAATGTCCGATATAAAAAAGTGATTCTTCAGGGTCAAAATTGCGAAAAATTGAAAAAAAGGGTAAATTCTCGTTAATTTTATGAACTTTGAAGAGCTGTATCTCGCAAACGGTTGGGCCTACAATGATAAATTTGGTCTCAAATTGAAGGTAATTTGATATACTTTAAGAAATATGCACAATGTCCTCTATGAAAAACAGATTCTTCAGGGTGAAAATTAGCCAAACATAAAAAAAGTGCAAAATTCCGCCATTTTGTACGATTTTTGGAGATGAACCGGTAGTTTGCCTAGGTCTAAAACTTGGATTTAGCATCCCAGGACTACCATAAACATTACTAAAAAAAACCGACTATCCCATTTCATACAAGGTAGACCCTATTTTTGATGACAATTTTACTGGGCTATTATTGAAAAGGTCGAATTTGGCGGTGGCAACAGTGTGAAACTTTTAGTTTTTAACCGCTAGGATCCCGACATTTACATCAGGGCCACCTAGGAACATGGTCTAGCTAGACACTGAATTTAAACGTGCAGCTGACGTCATCACATCGTGTCCATAACAACTGATGTTTACAACTCATCCCTGTATTAAAATTGGAATTCGTGTTTGGTTTTTCTCGTCTCGAGTTTATTTCAACTGCACAATTACCTTTTGGTGGGTAAGTAGGTCTATTTATTTATTTTTAAATAATAAAAATTTAAATATTCAAACTTGGTTGTGATCAGTGGCTGTTTATGAACAGTATAGTGGAGTGGTAGGCCTCTTAGCCGTGACGTCACATTTCGAGTGTCTAGGCCATGTTCCTGGGTGGCCCTGTTTACATTCGATAAAAAGCTTCAAATTCTAACTTCAAATTGCAATTTTAATTTTTATTCGGACAGAGCTACAGAACTTAATCGGGCATTAAATGATTTGAAATTTAAAATGTAAATAGTTTAAACATGTCTTCAATCGCTTTTGGTAGTCCGAAATCTCAACTCATTACAGATTTTTCACATCAAGTGCTCAAAGTTGAAAAAAATTGAAAAATCCCAAAATTAGTAAAATGACAAAATACCCGTATATAGTATCTTTGCGAATTTATATCGTAGAAAGTTCGTTCTGATCTTAAATGAAAGCGCTCAAAAATCTAAGAAAATAATGTCATTACAACATTTTAAAATTTTCACTACCTTCCGCGTAAATTGAGATGGCGGCATGCGAACATCAAAGGGAAGTTCGTTACAGAATATATAGTGGTCCCGGTCTTTCATTCGTATCACGGGGGGGGTACGGGTGGTGGAACGACCGTTCCACTAGATTTCAAGCCGGTTGAGCCGTGAATAGAAGGTGACACAGGACAAGCACACTAACTGATAAGGAGAGCAAGGGAGAAAGGAAGCTGGAGAGGTAAGAGGAAAAGAGAGAGACAGAATGCAAACAACTTGTTGAGGAGAGAGGTGGAAAATATATGAAAAAGAGAAAAGGTCAAAAAGAGAGAGAAATTCTCAGAGCAAGCGCACAACTCGATAAGGAGAGAGATCACTGATGACGAGAATAAGGAAAAGAGAAAAGGCGAAAAGAAAGAGAGCAATGTTTAGCAGTGGAGCAGACGAGAAAATAAGAAAGAGAAATAGAGAGAAAGAGAAAATGAGAAAGAGAGGAATGCTCAG